>APFE031047475.1:6259-17778 GCA_000404065.3 Pinus taeda | reverse complement strand
TATATATTGGTTGTGCGTTGTTCCACTAGCGAACCTAATGACTATAAAATCAGGCAGCTTTGACACCTGCTTGAACATGTTTGGCAATGTGTTAATGGTTGATGACAAACATGGTTCAAATGATATGTCGTTAGAGTACCGTTGGGTGGGCTCTTAGATCTTCTGTAGGCCCCGACCTAGGTGTGCTTTTATTTTTTCTTATATACAATACAATGCGATAGGGGTGGCAGCCTGCCACCCTAATTATCATTTTTTATATAAAAAAATAAGTCATTTTTAATTTGCTGAAAAATAAGGGTCAATGGGTAAATTAAGTAGGTGACAAGCTCACCCGTTCTAGTGGGCAAATCCTATGTGCAGGCTCACTACCAAATTGTTGCCTCGTTAAGTCTACCACTTGACTAAGTTTGACCCAAACTTTTATCGTGAATATCTTGAGCATATGAAATCGTATTTTAGTTTCGTTCACATCATTGGAATCAGGGTGACGATAACTACGATCTAGTCCTAGTTTCACTTCAATACGAGGATTTTGATTTTTGAGCTTATCCAAAGCCACTGCTAAATTCTGAGTGTGTCTGGAGCCACCTGGATCATTCCTCCCCACTGAGGAGTTTTTGTTCCTCCAAAAGCATGAACATAATCTAAAACTGTTGTGTTACATTGTCTACACCACAAGTGTCATGACAAGTCACCCTTCCTTCTCCTTCATCCTTGTTCTTCGGAGCCATAAGTGATGAGCCAACCCATGCATCCTTTGCAAACCTGTAGTACAATCTTTGAAAACTACATGCTCAATGACCAACCATGACCCAACATCCCCATACTTTCTAAGACTTTATAAGTCACACTCTTTCATCAAGTTTACATAAAAATAGTAACAAATACCTTAACTATCAATACAATGCCAAAAACATCATCATCGCTTTAGTAAGTGATGGAAAAAACATCATCATTTTTACAATTGAAATCGCAACACATGATTTACAAAATCTGGCCATGAAATGCTACCATATCTAGTAAAACCATCTCTCGCTCATAAAGGTGAATGGGTCATCTCCCTGTGGAAAATTCACTTGTTGAACAACTTTTACAATTGGTTCCTGCACGAGCAGTTTGTCTTTGTGACACTGCTTTAGATGGAGCCTCCAATACGTGGCTCTTTGATGTCCACCTCAATTGCAATGACTGAAAAAAAGTATTCTTCCTCCATACCTTCTTAACCTTCTTCTTTCCCTAATGTGGAGAAGGCCTTTCACACCTCATCTTCTTTCTTGCTTCCATTCTCTTCTAGCAATCAACAACCACATGGTTATGCAAACCACCCAAGCTACATAGCCTTCTATGCCATGATTTATGTTCATCATTAACATGCTTGTAATCAAAATGAAATTTAGAATACTGAGACTTTTTATACCTCTCTTGGTTGTCTATGGTGCAATTCTAGTGGTGAGGGTTTACCTTAGCTCTTCCTATGTTATGTGCATTGTCATGGGAAGATGGTGATGTTTTCCCATCATTATATTTCCCTGACAGTTTTAGCAATGCCTTGGAAGATTCTAAGACCTTTGAGCACTCTCCTTCATTGTATACCGAACCTACGGATCGAGGTCATTGTACCACCTTCAATGGATGAGTCATTCCTTTACCATTAACACCAAGTCTTCCTACTTTATATCCCATCTTGGTAAGGAGTCTCATGTCAGTTCTTGAAATGGGTACCTCCATATTTCTAACATAAATAGTGTCATGTGAAAATGAAACTTAAGAATGATAAAAAAATGTTTACCTCAGCTATCAATTCTGAAACAGGTGATGATGTCTTCTTTAAGCCATTGTTGCTCTTCAATTTTTCCAAGGACTCTTCCATGGCTCGTAACTGATGTTGCACTTCTCCTCTGTTTATTCTCATAGAAGTCCCCTCAATTCAACATTCTCTGCTTGAAGTATTTGATTGATCTCCTCATCTGAATGATGAGAGGATGATAAATAAGATGAATGTATACTCTATGGGGTAGATGGAGCCTTGTCCTCTGCTCTTTCTTTTTCCCATTCCTCTCTTTCCATATTCTCCTCATAATCTAAATACATGATGTCCACCATGTGTGCCATCCTGAGGATGTCCTCATATAGATCTCTGTTGTTTTCCATTTCCCTTTTTGTTTCACATTCAAATCATTCACACTCATAATTCACATCAACGAGAAGACCACTTTGATACCAAACTTGATCTAGATCTCTTCAATTACTAGAACTAACCAAGATATTTTAATTCTATGATGTTATTACAATTTCATATAAAAGAGTATGAAAATCCACATGTGCATACTGTAAAGAATATGAAACATAACGACAAACATCAAATCACAAGGCACAAACACATTGATAATGGAGTTCACCCAGTGTGGGTTACGTCTCTGGGCCTAGTGTCAAGAGTGGGGAGGTCACTTCATTAAATGCTGCAAATGGTGATGATGCACATGGTATCTTCTTTATCATTACAAGGATAATTCCCTCAACCACAGTGGCATGTCTCTCCATGAGATGTTGTCAAGAATCATATGGGAAAATTCCCTCAATAAGAGTGGCATGTCTCTCCATGAGATGTTATCAAGAATCATATGGGAAAATTCCCTCAATAAGAGTGGCATGTCTCTCCATGCGATGTTATCAAGAACTCTCACTCAAATGGGCATTCCTTCAACATGACAAGCTAATAAATTCTCCCATGATGTGGCAAACAAGTATCCCTAAACATAATACTAATCAGGGACCTCAAAAATAAAAACATCATCTCAGCAAATAAGAAGAAAAACATGACATAACTATGTCATATACGTCCACTTTCAGGGATGGATGAAAAATGCAAAGCTCAGATACTAAAATGGACATCACTACTGAATTCGTGGTGCGAAATCATGTCAAACGACTATAAACTTTGCCCCTTTTTGACACCGTCAAATTTTGGACTCTCAGGAATCTTGAAGATTCCCTCAAAGATTCCTTCCTAAAGATGGCTGAAAAATCCGCTTCTCAGATGAATATTATGAGTGCACCACTGTGCTCCCTATTAAATTCTTTGAAAAATGACTATAAAGTTGGCATCATTCTACCTCGGTCAAAAATCAACCTCCAAGGGAATATTTTAAATTCCACAAGATTCTCCAAAGATTCCTTGTTGTTGAATCCTTGAATTTCTACTACTCAAATGGGGAAATAGACTACATGGTTGGAATCATGGTGAGAAAACATGCAAAAATGAATATAAACTTGTGAAATTCTGACACTAGAACCTTTGGCCCTTTAAGGGAATCCTTACAGCATCTTGGCATATTCCCCCCACTCATGGTTTCATTGTATCTGGTTTTCTTGTGGTTCAACAAGTCTTCCCTCTGCCACTCTCTGTCGAGAAAATGAGTTGAGTTTAAAAAAATTAACTGGGCGGACTATACAACATAGGGTTGTTGGGCGGATTGGTTATTGATCCAAGAGGATATCGTCAGATCAATTGCACAAGTTCAGTTCATCATCAACATACAGTTCATGGGCATCATTCAGTCATCATCGGTAATGTGTGGCTCAGTGATGTGGTCTTTAGGTGATGTCACATTGTGATAAACTATTGTAAAAAGGGCTATGTTAATTTGATGTACCAATTCCTAAAAGACCTGTATCAAACATTGTAATAAACCTAAGCCTAACACCTAGTCTACAATCCTATGGTGAAAAGCAATGTAAAACCTAAGTCTACAATCCCAAACCTAACCCTCGGACCTTGTAAGCACATTGCATAACAAATACATTACAAAGTATATACAAAACAGTCCTAACCGTCGAGCTTGGAGATCACAATGTGAGAATACGTCACCACGGTTAGACCGCAACAAAAATGTCAGTGTTAATTGTAACCATGGCAGACCACGTGAACAATGCCATGGTTAACCACAATGGTAGGGTTGAAGTCTGGAAGTTGCACCATCATCTAGAACCACCACAATTAGATCGCATGTGTAGATAGGCTGCACCATAAGCCAAGGCCGCTAGGATGATGACCGTGGAGGTGGTAGCCTCAGGTTAGACCGCGACAGTCACATGCTGACTGTCCACTTTTTTTCTCGGTTAGCTAACAGCTAACGAGTTTGTGCTTATACAAAGTCTAAAGTGGGTTTTGTAATTAAATTTTGGGCTATTTTAAAACATGGACCTTGTAACCAACACTTAAGGTGGCTCTATGTTATAAGACCGAGCCAATTCAAACCAATTCATGCCAAACTTATCCTGAGAGACTTCGAATGTAGCTGAAACCCTATAAATTCACCTTTTTTGTTCATGAAGAAGGCATTAGTGGTTTTGAAGCTTTGTGTGCAGATTCTAGAGATTATATGTAGTTTTTGTTTTCAGTGTAACAGGAGCATCGAGAGTTGGAATTGGGAACTATGATAGGGGTTGGAAAGCTATTTCAGAGAGATTCCTTATGACAGTGACCAGAAGTGCATGCATGCACAATTGATCTAGTTAATTTTCTGTGTAATCGACCTCCTGAGATTCAACCCTAATAAAGTGGTCGCCCATCTTGAAAATGGACTAGGAGATGTAGTCCATCAGGGACTAAATTCGTAATCAATATTACCGTCTGGTATCGCTGTGTTTTTGTTGCTTTTCACTTTGGTTTTATATATTGTTTATATTTTTCATTTGTCATAAATTATTTCCTTTTCAATCGATTCTCATGGTTAAAGAACTTTAAGTTAACATTCAATTCACTAATGACATTAATCAATTCTACTTCAGTTTAACATATGATCATTTCAGATCATATAATTTAGTATCAGAGCAGGTTGCATTTGTAGAATTTGTCAGTGAATGTTAACCATTTCAAAGTCGGAATGTGGAGACAGAACACTAGAGGAGATTGATCAAGAGATTGGAAAGAGAAGAGTCGTTCATCAACTGACCATGACAGGATTTGATGCAAGTGAAAATCTTGAAACTAAGATGATCGAGGAATAATTTCAACAAGCATTCTTGAGTATGCAACATATGTTGGGAGAACTTTACGAAGATAAGAATGTGAGAGATGTAGATTCTTCTTCAAAGACATTGAAGAAGTACAAAGGTAAAGGAAAGGTTGATAAACCTCCCTCACCACCATCATCTCCATCATCATCGTCATATTCTTATTCTTCCAGTGCAGAATCTGAAACAGAAAAGAAACCTAAGAAAACATCTCTTTTGAAACTTGATGTAAAATTTGAGTTACCTATTTATGATGGTGAAATGAAACCTAGAAAGTTAGATAATTGGATTAAGTAGTTAGATGTGTATTGTCATATTTAGAAAATTTTTGATGATAAAACGAGAATTCAGTTAGCTACACTTAGAATGGGGGGAACATCTTCAATATGGTGGGAAAGTAAAACGCAGACAGATGCAAAGTGAAAAGGTAAAGTCATCTCTTCATGGTCTAAGTTTTTAAAATCTCTTAGAAAACAATTCTATCCTTTAGGATATATGCAACAAGCTGTTATTGATTGGAAACACTTGAGGCAAGGTAAAGGGCAGAGTGTTCAGGAGTTTACTCGGGAGTTCATCGAGAGTCAGAATTGGGAACCATGATAGGCATTGGAAAGCTATTTCAGAGAGATTCCTTATGATAGTGACCAGAAGTGCTTGCATGCACAATCGATCTAGTTAATTTTCTGTGTAATCAACCCCTTTAGATTCAATCCTAATAATGTGATCGCCCATCTTGAAAATGGACCGAGAGACATAGTCCATCAGTGATGAAATTCGTAATCAATATACCATCTGGTATCGTTGTGTTTTTTTTGCTTTTCACTTCGATTTTATATCTTTCTTATGTTTCTCATATATTGTAAATTATTTCCTTTTCAATCAATTCTCGTAGCTAAAGAACTTTAAGTTAACATTCAGTTCACTAATGGCATTAAACAATTCTACTTCAGTTTAACATATGATCATTTCAGATCATATAATTTAGTATCAAAGTAAGTTGCATTTGTATAATTTGTCAGTGAATGTTAACCATTTCAAAGTCGGAATGTGGAGACAGAAAACTCGATGAGATTTATCCAGAAATTGGAAAGTGAAGAGTCGTTCATCAGCGGACCATGACAAGATTTAATGCAGGTGAAAATCTTGAACTAAGATGAGCGAGGAACAGTTTCAACAAGCATTCTTGAGTCTGCAGTAGATATTGGGAGAATTTTAGGAAGATAAGAAGGCGAGAGATGCAGATTCTTCTTCAAAGACATCGAAGAAGTACAAAGGTAAAGGCAAGGCTGATAAACCTCCTTCACCTCCATCATCTCCATCATCATCATCATCTTTTCTTATTCTTCTAGTGCAGAATCTGAAACAGAAAAGAAACCTAAGAAAACATATCTTTTGAAACTTGATGTAAAATTTGAGTTACCTGTTTATGATGGTGAAATGAATCTTGGAAAGTTAGATAACTGAATTAAGTAGTTAGAAGTGTATTGTCGTATTTAGAAAATTTCTGACGATAAAACGAAAATTCAGTTAGTTACACTTAGATTGGGGGGAACATCTTCAATATGGTGGGAAAGTAAAACTCAATCAGATGTAAAGCGAAAAGGTAAAATCATCTCTTCATGGTCTAAGTTTTTAAAAGCTCTTAGAAAACAATTCTATCCTTTAGGATATATGCAGCAAGCTGTTATTGATTGGCAACACTTGAGGCAAGGTAAAGGGCAGAGTGTTCAGGAGTTTACTCAGGAGTTTAGAAAGAAAGCATTGGCGCTTGGTATTTCATTGGATACACGTGAAACTTTATTAAAATACATCGGCAATTTACATTCATATTTGAAGCATACATTATTGATGTTTAATCCTGATGATTTTGATGAAGTGTGTGTTCAAGCCATACATATTGAATCAGGTGGCAGACCATTCAAATTTTCACCGTAATCATCCAAATAGTTGGAAATCAAGGATTCCAATGACATTAAGGGGAAGAATAATTCGAAGAGAAAGAAATCAGCGATAACTCAGAAGGAAATACCCACTTGTTCTCATTGCCAGAAAATCAGTCATGATGAATCTAAGTGTTGGAAACTTCATCCAAAACTTAAGCCCAAAAAGTTCCTTAAAGAGAAGGATGAAAAGAAAGCAATTGCAGTAGTCCAACAAGATCTAGGTTTTGATTCAGGTGATGAAAGGAGGATAACTGCCATAGTTTCGACAAGTAAAACTTTTGACATTGGTTCAAGTTCAAATACTATTGCATCTTCATCAAACATAAATACTTCAAATGTCGATAAAAGAGTTGAATGATTTAAAATAAGGATAACTTCTAAGAACACAAAGATAGATACAATGTTTGACAGTGGATCACAGGAAAATTTATCTCTGAATATTTAGTTAAGAGCTTGGGTTTGGAGACACGAAATCATCCAAAACCTTACCCATTAGGATGGCTAAATAAATAAACTCAAATAAATGTTACAAAATAGTGCCGATTAAGATTTTCCATTACAACTAATTACATTGATGAAGTGGAATTAGATGTGGTTCCAGTAGACATATGTGGTTTGTCTTAGGAAGTCCTTATCTTTATGATCGTGATGCAGTATTTTATAGGAAAGAGCATAAATATCATCTTAAGAAAGATGGGGTTGAATTTATTGTAAGGGCACATCAAACTAAAAATCACTTGAATTTAGTTGTTGCTAATTAGATGAAGCGATTAAGAAGTTCAAATAAGAGATTTGCAATCATGTGTGTAAAGGAACAACATAAGAATCAACATGATGTTTGTTCAGGTTATGAGTCTCAACTTAAAGATAGTTTTATCAAAGAGGTAGAAACTTTTTCAATTCTATTTAAAGAAGCCAAACATCTTACTCATAAGAAATGAATACAACATGAGTTATAGTGGATGCTTGAAGCTCCTGTTCCTAATGTTAGAATGAATCAATTCAGTCCAAGTTTGGAAGTTATAAGTTACAGGGATGCAGGTCAGTATTGGGGAAAGTCAGTACTACATTTCTCTTGTATTGTGTTGCCATTTCATGTTTCAAACAATTTGGAAGCCTCTTTTCAAGTGGAGAGGAAGCCTATTTGCTTTCATATCAAATCCTTTTATAAAGTAGTATCAAAGTATCCAATACATCTAAAGGAAACTTATGCATCAGGGGAAAGTGATAATCAATGGAAACATCATTTAATGAATAAGGAAATAGTGATTCAAACAAATCAAAAACCATTTCAATACTTTCAAAATCAAACTAAGTTACATAATTTTTCATATTACAGTTTGATGGGTTTATTGTAGCAAGTTCGCTTAATAATCAGGAATCATGAAAGTTTATCAAGTCAAGTAGTTGGTTTGAAGTCAAAAATGTCTTTTATTGTCTCTGTCATTCTGCAATAGAGATTGCTAATACATGTCAATAGTATTGAATAATATCATGTAGAGATTGTTTTCAAAGATGTTTATGAATCACTAATTCATGGTACCTCGTGAAAAGAAGTCAATTGCCATGTTCATAACAGGTTGTTTGACCATCTTCGCAAGTTGTAGATACTGCAAATGGATGGAACAGGTCACCAATTCAAAATTTTCCATGATCAACATCATCAGGGTCATCACTTTTAGGTGATTGATCGAATGTATGGGTACATCTTCTGGACAAGGTGGACAGTGAAGGAGCTCTACCCTCATTGACTATCTGTTTAAGTCAAAATTTTGTGGTCCAAAAGCTTTCAAGTGGAGAGGATTGATCTGAGAGGATCTCATCAGATCAGTTGAACAGGTTTAGTTCATTGTCAGCATATAGTCCATGGGCATCATTCAGTCGTCGTCAGTAATGTGTGGTTCAGTGATGTGGTCTTTAGGTGATGTCACATTGTGAAAAACTATTGTAAAAAGGGTTATGTTAATTTGATGTACCAAGTCCTAAAATACTGGTATCAAACATTGTAATAAACCTAAGCCTAACACCTAGTCTACAATCCTATGGTGAAAAACAATGTAAACCTAAGTCTACAATCCTAAACCTAACCCTCGGACCTTCTAAACACATTGCATAACAAATACATTGCAAAATATATACAAAACAGTCCTAACCGTTGGGCTTGGATACCACAGTGGAATCGTGGCGTGTGAACACAATACAACCACCGCAGTTAGACCGCAGTAGAAATGTCAGTGTTAACTGTAGCCATGGTAGACCATGTGAACATCACTATGGTTAATTGCAATAGCATGGTTGAAGTCTGGAAGCTGCACCGTCAGTCAGAACAGTGAAAATCAGGTCACATGTGTAGATAGGGCACACCATAAGTCGAGACTGCTAGGATGATGACCACAAAGGTGGCAGCCCGCGGTTAGACTATGACAGTCACATGCTGACCGTTCACTTCTCCGCCCGGTTAGCTAATGGATAACGGGTTTGTGCTTATCCAAAGTCTAAAGTGGGTTTTGTAATTAAAGTTTGGGTTATTTTAATACATGGAACTTGTAACCAACACCTAAGGTGGCTCTATGTTATAAGGCCGAGTCAATTCAAACCAATTCATACCAAACATAACTTGAGAGACATTGAATGTGCCTGAAACCATATAATTTCACCTTTTTTGTTCATGAAGAAGGCATTAGTGGTTTTGAAGCTTTGTGTGCAGATTTTGGAGGTTATAGGCAATTTTTGTTTTTAGTGTAACAAGAGCATCAAGAGTCGGAATTCGGAACCGTGACAGGCTTTGGAAAGCTATTCAAAGAGCTTCCTTATGACAATGACTAGAAGTGCCTGTGTGCATAATAAGTCTGGTTAATTTTCTGTGTAATCGACCTCCTCAGATTCAATCCTAATAAAGTAGTCACCTATCTTGAAAGCGGACCCGAAGACGTAGTCCACCAGGGAAGTACTCCGTAATCAATCTTGTTATCTAGTATCGCTGTGTTTTTTCTACTTTTCACTTCGGTTTTACATCTTTCTTATGTTTCTCATTTGTCGTAAAGTCTTTCCTTTTCAATCAGTTCTCACGGTTAAAGCACTTTAAGTTAACATTTAGTTCACTAATGGCATTAATCAATTCTACTTCAGTTTAACATATGATCATTTTAGATCAGTTATGTTCTGTGATTATCATAGGGGCGGGCTGGGTTTAAACTTTCCCACCCTAGACTTAGTGTGAAATAGTTTTGGATACGTGACATAGTTCTTTTTTTAACTCAACAGTTAATGTTTAACATTTAATATTGGAGCGTGGTCTACTATATTTACTGTGGGTTGTTAACATATGGTGGTGGTTTGAATATTACGTAATTCCAACAAATGTAGCAACATTGTTATATATATATATATATATTATATATATATATATATATATATATATATATTATATATATATATATTATATATATTTATATATATATATATATATAGTATATATATATATTATATATATATATATATATTTTGGTTGTGCATTGTTTCATAGACGAACTGGCCAGCTGTTAAGCCGGGCGGGTTCGACGCCCGTCAGAACATGTTTGGCAAGTCATTAATAGTTGGTGGCATACATGGTTCAAATGATATGTGGTTGGAGTAACGTTGGGTGGGGTGGGGTCTTGCGTGGGGCTTGACCCAGTGGTGTTTTTATTTTTTATATAAACAATACAATGTGGGGAGGTGGCATACCTCCACACTAATTATGATTTTTTTAATTTTTTTATAAAACAATAAGCCAATTTTAATCTGGTGGAAAATAAGGGTCTGTGGAAATTAAGTAGGCGACAAATTCACCCGTTTCAGTGGCCAGATTTCATGCACTGGGTTGTTGCCAAATTGTTGCCTCATAAAGGCTTCCACTTGCCAAGTTTGACCCAAACTTTGAACGTGAATATGTTGAGCATACAAACCCAAATTTGAGTTTCGTTTGCACCGTTCGCTATATCTTCAGAGATATAGTCTAAGGAAGTTAGGGTTTTTGCAGACCCCTGAATTACATTCCAAATAGGTGACTTGGGGAAAATCGTCATAACTTTCTCTCTGAGCATCAGATTGAAATTTTGTAAGAAGTTATAGAAAGAGGAAAAACTATAGTTTCCGGTGTATATTTTTTAGACCTGAAGGTCAAAACAGTGACACATGGCACTTCATAAAATTTCGCTCTTTTGAAACAGTATATAATCAGGTCATCTTGGGAGATTGTGCATAACTCTTTCATGGAGAATCTAAATTCAGTCAGACTAGTGGCATTGGAAAGAGGACATAGAGGGCTATTGCAGATCGCAATTTCAGAACTAGAAGATCCAAAATTACAGAGTTACAGTCATTTCAAGATCGAGCTCCTAAAATCAAGAAAAAAACAAGATGCAGAAGTTTGATGGAAAGGATTTGGTAAATTGGATACTACAGATGGAGAAATATTTTGATCTACATGGTGTACCACTGTTACAAAAGGTATGTATTGCATCTAATTATTTAGAACCAAATCAATTTTTATGGTATAAAGGGCTTTGTTCTTGTAAA
>APFE031047472.1:97742-112953 GCA_000404065.3 Pinus taeda | reverse complement strand
CCCTGAAATGCCCATTGTTTCTCTACACCAAGAGAACTTCTCAGAGCTCACAGATTTTGTCAATGCATCTGCAGTATTCTTCAAAGTGTCCACCTTTTCCAGCAACACCTTTTTGTCTTCTATCATATCCCTCACAAAGTGATACTGAACATCAATGTGCTTTGTCTTTGAATGATAAGCTGGGTTCTTTGCCAAGAAAATTGCACTTAGGCTGTCACAGTCTATCCTTATAGCTCCCTGTACTAACCCCATACTTGAACACAGTCTCTGCAACCAAACTGCTTCCTTGCTTGCATGAGTGGCTGCCATGTATTCTGCCTCTGTAGTTGATAGTGCCACTACAGATTGTTTCTTACTTATCCAACTGACTGCAGCTCCAAATAGGTTAAACACATACCCACTTGTAGATCTTCTCTGATCCAGATCTCCAGCCCACTCTGCATCAACAAAGCCACAAATATCCAACACTCTGTCCAATCCTGGTCTTCCTTGGTAGCATAAACCATAATCACTAGTGCCACATAAATACCTGAAAACCCACTTCACTGTTGTCGAGTGCTCCTTCCCTAGTTTTGACATAAACCTGCTCAATACTCCCATTGCATGTGCAATGTATGTTCTAGTACAAACCATCACATACATCAGGGTACCAACTGCACTTGCATATGGAACACGAGACATGTCCTCTTCCTCTTCTTGTGTCTTGGGAAAATGTTCAATAGATAACTTTACACCTACAGGAATAAGAACCTTCACCGATTTACTATCCTGCATATTAAATCTCTGCAATACTGCCTTGACATACTTCCTCTAGTTTAACCAGAGCTTCCTATTTGTCTGATCTCTTTTAATTTCCATGCCCAAAATATAGTTTGCATCACCAAGATCTTTCATGTCGAATTTGGAGGACAAATGGGTCTTCAAATCCTGGATAATCTATTTATCATTTCAAACCAACAACATATCATCCACATACAAGACTAGATAAATAACATGGTCACAATTTAATTTAAAATACACATAGTAATCTACTTTGCTTCTAGTAAAGCCAAGTCCTTGTATAAATTTATCAAATTTCTGATACCACATCCTTGGTGACTGTTTTAACCCATACAAATATTTCTTTAACCTGCATACTAGTTCTTTCTTACCCTTCACCGCAAATCTTTCAGGTTGCTTCATGTAGATCTCCTCTTCCAGATCCCCGTGACGAAATGATGTCTTCACATCCATCTGTTCTACCTCAAAATCAAAAGCAGCAGCAACAGATAAAAGTAATATAATAGAATCTACCTTGGCAAAAGGAGAAAAAATATCACCAAAATCAATTCCCAACACCTAGGAATAGCGTTTTGCTACCAACTAAGCTTTGTATTTCTCCACCTTTCCTTTTGCATTTGTATTCTTCTTGAACACCCATTTGCTGCCAATGGGTTTCCTTCTAGTTAGCAACTCCACCAGATCCCAAGCCTCATTTTTGTGCAAAGATGCCATTTCATCGACTATGGCCTCTTTCCAGAGTTTTCCATCCTCTGAATCTACTACTTCCTTCACAGTTTTGGGATCATCATCAGTAATAGATAAATAAAAATTTGAACAGAAAGTAGATGGGCTATACCTTTCTGGCTGCCTTCTTTCTCAAACTGATCTTCTCATACCTGGAGTTTTTGGCTCTTCATCTTCTGATTCCTCCTCTACTATAGAGTTTGATTCTTCCTCCTTTAGCTCAAACTCTATCTTCTTAGGTTACTTTGGTTGGACTTCATGTTTAATAACATATTTCACCTCTCTAAACACCATATGTCAGATGTACACAACCTTCCTTATTACTGGGTTCCAAAACTTATAACCCTTTATACCATCCTTATACCCAATAAAGATGCACTTTTCAAATTTACTATCCAACTTGGTCCTTTTCTCCTTTGGATCATGTACACATGCATCACATCCAAATACCCTCAGATGTGAAAGAGAGGGTTTCTTACCAGTCCATACCTCTTGTGGAGTCTTATCCTCCAACGCTAAAGAAGGTGATATGTTGACCAGGTAACATGTTGTCTCCACCGCCTCTGGCCAGAATTCTTGTCCTAATCTGGCACCATTGAGCATGCTTCTTGCCCTTTCCATCAACGTCTTGTTCATTCTTTATGCAACTCCATTTTGCTGAGGTGTATATGGAGTATTCTTATTCCATGCTATACCACACTTCTTATAGAATTCTTCAAATTCCTTACTGCAAAACTCTCCACTGTTATCTGTCCTCAACACCTTTATCCTCTTCTCTTTCTAGTTTTCCACCAGAGACTTAAATTCTTTAAACATGTCAAATACTTCATATTTCTTCTTAAGAAAATATATCCATGTATTCCTTGAAAATTCATCTATAAATGATATGTAGTACATAGACTTACCCTGTGATGGAACCTTCACATGTCCAAACACATCACTGTGCACAAGCTCTAATATCGTTTCGACCTCTTACCACCAAAGGGGATACTCACCCGATTTTGCTTCCCATATACACAATTGTCACATAAATCAAAATCTAGAGAGATGTTACTCATACCTTCTACCATACCTTTACCATGAAGTATTCGAAGGCCCTTCTCTTCAATATGTCCAAGCCTTTGATGCCACATCATGGTCTTCTCTCCAGAGACCACTAGATTTTTTGCTCCACTTTCAAGAACCACGAAACTGTTGCACCCATCAACAATAGTGTTACCTTGCAGCTTGTACAGAGTTCCAATTCGAACTCCCAGCATCAATATTAGTGCCCCCTAAACCATCTTGCAAGTATCCTTCTCAAATACGGTTTTTACACCTACATCATCCAACTTTCTTACAAAAATCAGATTTCTGGCTAATCCGGGAATATGCAAAACACTCAGAAGTGTTCTAACCCTTCCACCTTGCCACTTCAACTTTACTTTTCCACGACCAATTATTCTAGCCTTCCTATCATCCCCCAAGAAGACATCACCACCATCATATTTCTCCTACTCGCAGAACCACTCTCTATGGGGAGTGAAGTGAAAGGATGCACCTGAGTCAATCAACCATGCCTTGTGATCTACATGTGTAATTGAAGAAGGCAAGTACACATCCCCACCTTCATCTGAGGCGGTTTTCGCCTCTGTAGAAGGAGCATCATCAGATCCCTTTCCTTTATCAAGAGATTTAGATTTATAGTCCCTTTTGTAGTGCCCTTCCTTTCCGCATTTCCAGCACACCACCTTTACAGGTTTTCCTACAGATTTAGATCTCCCTCTATATTTAGAACTCCCACTCGATGACTTATTTTTGTTTCTGTTTTGGAACCGTCCTCGTACAAACAAGGCATCACCATTTTGGCTCCATATTTTTCCATCTCATTTCCTCCATCAGCAAGGATGAGACCATTTCATCAAACTGCAAGGTAGTTGCATTTCTACCTATTGTAATAACTAGACTATCCCACAAATCTGGTATAGAACACAACAAACTAATGCACCTATCTTCATTTGAAATTTTAATATCAACAAATGATAACTGACTTACCACAATATTGAATGCGTTCAAATGCTTTGTCACCGAGTCTCCATCTTTCATCTTCTGGTTATACAACCTTTTTCATAGGAACAATTTATTCACCAGAGACTTAGATTGGTATAAAGTCCCTAACTTGTCCCACAAAGCCTTCACCGAAGCTTCCCCTGATACATTCAACACCACTGAATCGGAGACACACAATCGTATTGTGCTCTTTGCCTTCCGATCCAACTTCTTCCATTCTTATGGGACACTCCCGTTGGTTTAGTACCTGGATCTACCATGATCCACCGATCTTTATCCACCAATAGATCCTCCATCTTGAGTTTCCATAACTCAAAACTCTGACCATTAAATTTCTTGATCTCTATCTTTCCACCGCTCGCCATCTTCTTTCACCACCAGAATCGATCCCGCAGATCTCCCATTGAACAGGGTCTACCACAGGCCCAAGTGAAACCCCTCAGCAGCAAAGGCATCCCCTTGAAGCCAAGACAACTCTGATACGAAATGTAGGTTTTAACCCTGTATAGAAATTACCTGCATACGAATTCTAAAACACAAAAAATAAACAATGCAAAAGCATAACACATAAAACACATATACACAGAGATTTTCCCCTGGATCCCAAAACTGGGACTACCATCTTGATTTTTCATTATGTTCCTTTCAATGTTACAATACATATTTATACATGCCGAAGCATCCAATACCATGGACTGCAAACCATCGCATCCAAAACCATGGACCGAAAACCATCGGGTCCAAAACCATGTGCGAAAAATATGCACAAAACCATCGGTAGGTCCCCCCAACCTAATATAGGGTCCAAAACCAAAATTTTCCGGGGTGCTACCCCGAACCCCATAGAGTGGGGTTACCTGCACCCCTCAAACCCCTTGTGACTCCCCCCGTTACATAATCAGCGCAACATAGGACGGGCTCCGCCCCCCTTCTAACCCCCATTAACTAAGTGGGCTAGTCGTGGAACAAATATAACACAACCCAACAGTGAGAAAAAATAAGATGAAGCTACAATACAAATTTCGGGCCAATCCACGCATTCCAGCAAGGGACTCGAACCAATTCCTTATAGCAATAGTGGCACAATTTTTGGGCCAAAGTAGAAGCTAATTTATGGGCATTTGTGGAAGGTTGAGGAAAGCAGTTTGGGAGCTGGGTTGTGCTAGGAGTTTGAGGAGATCATCCAGGGAGTGGTGTTCAACATTTTTGGGGGGAATTGGAAGGCTTCTTCAGCACATTTCTAGACAGGCCATACTTTCGAGTCAGTTTGAGGAGGACGTGGTATTTGGGGTCAATTTTCAGAGGTCAGAACTAGGTCAAACCCTTTTTGGGTTTTCGTGGGTTTATTGAGAGGAGATCGAGGTTAATTTTGTAGAATTTTCTGAGCACTAGAGGTGGGACTTTCAGCAACATCTTGGCAAGCCCAGGTGCACTCTTTCCATACCATTGTACTCTTGCTTCACATATTTAATAAAACGACTTAGCTGCATGGTATTTGTGAAGATTTCATGGGTGTCCACTATTTTTTGGAAATTTTGTGCTTGGCATGTGTTATTTGCTTTGTATATCACTATTTTTCCTATTTAGGAACATTACAGTGGTATCAGAGCCTTGATCTTGGTGCAAATGTGGGTAGCAAGAGCATGGGAGATTTGGGTACGAGTGCACAGTGATGGGTGAAACCAAAGACAAACCCATGGCTCAAGGGAAATATGGTATGCAAAATTATGGGGTGGAATGTGTTGGGACAATGAGAGGTTGGCCCAGTTGAGGAGGGTGATAGACCAGACTCATCCTCACCCTTGCAATAGAGAGATTAGAGGTGATCAGGCCATGGGGGTGCAACCATCTACATCATGTGGGGAAAGCCGACAGAATCAGGGCACTAGATCTCCTGAAAAGGAGCAAGCAGGACAGGGACAATTAGAGTGTGAGACTAGGGAGTTCTTTTGTTGGTGGAGACTTGGATTTATATATCAGGAGCCTGAGGAGGAGGTTGAGCACGATGTTGAGAGACCACAGGATGGTGAGGAGCACATCAATATACCCGGTGTGGCGCAGGAGTCACCATTATTAGAAACCTCTTTGATAGCCCCAATTAACACCTTGGTGAAGAGGATAGAGCCACCTCAACATATTTTATGTGTTGACTAGGCTGATGAGATGAGGTGACATGAGCAGCGTAGGGTGCATAATTTTCAAGATGGAGAGCTTGTCAAGTGTACGAGAGTTCATACATTCAAACCCTCTCGTAGAGTTGGATGGTGAGAGATTCTTTGTTGGTACCTAGTGCAGTGGGCTATGGAGGTGGTAGTGGACTCGCATGAAGCTCAATAGGAGGTTTCAGGCATTGGGGATACTTGAAGCCAAGACTGGCATTGGGATCCAGGTGGGACTATCTATCATTCCCCAGATATGTTGGTTGACTACGATCGTGGTGGTGTATTTGGCCTAGTAGTTGAGATCACATATTCTCTACGGGAGTCTCGATCAACACTACTAGACAACCAATTCATGGACAGACTCCCTACGTTGTTTTGGTACGATGGTCACACGTGGGATCATAGTATGTTCAACATACTCTAGCAGGAGTTCATTGGAGGAGATGGCATTGGCAGGTCATCAGATAGTCCCTTGTTTGGGGCTAGGGACTCTTTGCAGTTAGTTAGGACTTGACAGTCAACGAGGAGTAGCGCAGTGGTGGCATCACCATTGGTACATATGGGAATTCTCCTCTTGTGTCTCTCAGGAAGGATTTGGAGGTGAGGCCCATGCATCGGAGGGTATGGTGATATGGTAGGGTGAAAGTTGACAGGTACTATCTCATTTTTAGATCTGAGCATTTAGTGGCATGTAGGAGCATGTAGCATTGAGCAGTGGTTTGCGAGTGAGCACATAGATGCATGGTGATGTGTTATGGTGTGCGAGTTTACACCATGGAGTGAGAGGAGGTGTACCATTGGATGCATCTCACCCCATATGGATGGGAGTGTTTTTGAGCATCTGGGGATATCTTTCTCAGTAGAGTCAAGTCTTTGATGGAGTTATTAGCAGGACTAAGGTAGAGAGGGGAATCCATGGGATTACCTTTCGAAATCCATGCAAAATCTTGGTCATACCCGTGGGGACTTACATACATATCACTCTCTAGCATGGCTTATAGTTGCTAAGGGTCAAGTTGTTGCCCCTTGGTGTCTTCAGCACAGGTAATATGACATGGGAGGCTCACCCTAGACAGATGAATGGGACACAATGTTTCATGGGCAGGAGGGAGAAGCTCCAGTTAAGGAATTTGGTGGGTGCACGAGCTGACAGATACCGACTTAGGGATGGTGTGGTCTATTGTTGAGGGAGAATATGTTCCACCCTTGCGCTCACACTTGGGGAGGTGATATCTAGGGAATTTCATGATACACTTTTGGTGAGGTAGCTTGAGGTGCTACATGAGCCTGATGGATAGTGGATGGTAGACTTTGTCTACAGGAGGGTGCCCAGACTACAAGTTGTGTCAAAGCATATCATCAGGAGTTGGGATAGTGAATTTCACTTTATGGGCTAACATATCTTCAAGAGTTGGAATAGTGAATTTCACTTTATGGGCTGACAAGAGTAGGGCAGGCTGACGTGGTTGGGAAATATTCTTAGCACTTAGGGTCCACCTATGGGAGACATACATGGGTCATAGATGAGGGCTGGATGGCTTCTGGCACGTAGTAGTGCTACGCAGTGGTAATCTTAGGGAGTGGGAGTTGTGAGTTCCCAGTATGGTTAAGGAATCCAGGGATCCAATTGAAGAGAGGATCACTCCATTTATCGATGGTTAGGGTTATGATGGAGGGTGATCCAATTTTTTTTGAGGCTGACATATGGGGAGTTACTGAGACCTTCGTCACATGGCGAGGTAGGTTTCCACTCAGGATCGAGGCTAGTCATGGACTGTTGGACTTGAGCATTGCAAAGTTTCCCTGACAGGTTGGTCATAGCGTTGATTGTGATAGATATAGTGGTCAAGCATTACCAGAGAGGAGGTTCCGGTATGAGCATGTTGAGCAGCCAGACATGACTAGGATGTCATGATGGCAACATGATAGGTTCCTTCTGCGATGGGTAGGGGATTCTAGCATAACAGGGTTGATTAGTTTAACTACCCGTAGAGGTGAGTCAGTTTCTACAGACGAGGGTCATACAGATCTTCCATTTGGTTTTAGTGATTCATTGATGGTGTGGGGAACTTCACCAGTGCAATAGGGTGATCGGTGAGAGGAGATCAGGTGAGGCTTGGGAGACGAGGGTTCAATCCCACCAGGATTGGATTACATCTTCAGGAGTCCACCCCTGAGGTGTATGAGAGGGACTATTTGATAGAGAAGTTTCATGAGGAGATGATCAGGATCTTATACTACCATGATGCTCTACTTAGTGGTGGCATGCAGAGGGCGTCAAGAGTATATGATGAACTAGACAATAAGTAGAGCAAGGGATGCTTCACGCTGATTAGGGTGGATTGGGATCCTGGCAAGGCATGGCAGAGATCAGAGATGACTCGATGGCACATTTGGGACCCCGGTATTGTTTGCAGTGACTTTCTGGGTTGACTGATAGAGGGGTGCTTATTCAACCATTGCTTGAGGATAATCAATTTTTCGTGGGGAGGACTGTAATGTCCCCAATTAATTAATATGGTTAAGAATAAATTATTTTTATAATTTTGACCATCGAGAGATTATTTGTCATTAGAACTTAGGAAAGGTGGATTAGGAGGATCCCACTTGGCTTTTTAGGAAAAGAAGGCTTCCAAACATTAGAAAAGGTAATAAATCAAAGTGAAAGTGGAACGTGAGGGCCACTCTAAAGGGAATTTGTACCCCTTTGGAGAGTTCAAACTTGTGGGGAGAAAGAGTAGAGGGAACTCAAATTGTGGGGGCCACATGAAGGAATAGAAAGGGAAGCAAGATAAATATAGGTGGAAGGCCTCATTTTGGCATATTTTTCTAATTTGATATCTGAACCATAGTTTGCTCAAGTTGTTTGACTGGTTCAACAGAGTGTTGTTTACCACACGAGATTTCTGAGGGGAAATATCAGCTCCTACTTTGTTGGAATTTGAGTGTTGCCTTAAGGGAGACATTTTCCACACTTGTGAGTTGTTCTGGGAGTATTTTTGGCCAGATAAATCGATCTTGCGGATAAGGCCAATCTCCCTAGTATCAACATATATCTAGCAACAAACAAGACAAGCAAATCTACCTTTCTCTAAAGATATTACGATTCACTAATAAAAACTAAAGAGGTGTTTTAGACCCTACCTTAAGTCCAATGCTAGTTTGTGGCAGCCATGCTCTAATCATCCAAAAGAGTTTCCTTTTAAGAACCTGCAATCACAAACAAGCACACATCAAATAACACCTGCATAACTAATATAATAAATCATGTCCATCATGGTGATCAAGGAATGCATGAAATAAACCATAAAACACAACTTATTGAGAAAAATAAACTTGATTGTATTAATATTTGAAATAGAAGAACTTTACAACCTTTGGTGCCTTGATGTCGTACAAGCTCTTCCTAGGGTCCAAACAGGAATCTCCTATACTTTGACAAGCCTCACTCTCTTCCAAATGAGATAAAAAAAGTATGTAATCTCTCCTCTCAAAAGCTCAATTAGGAAGACTAAGTTCTAGCAGCATTTCACCTCAAAAATATTCGGCTTTCAACCTCCCCAGTAACCAACCCAATGCTTCATTTTATAGTGCAAAGGAAGGAGGTTACAGGTCCACCATTGAAGGGATAGAGGCCTCCTTCAAAGGGATAAGCTCCTCACGTCAAGGGGTTAGCTCCTTAAGGTATGGGATGCATGAACCTTTAAGGAGCGAACTTGCCACCTCAAGATTCCCTCTAGAAGCTTCCAGAAATGACTCAAAGTGAGTTTTTAAGAATGTACTTGTGCCTTTTTAACTTTACAAGGGTCCGCATCCATAACACAGAAACAGAGCGGTCAGGTGCGCAGGGGACATGACCAATGGGTGCGGGACCGCAGGTAATGCTAAGAGAAAGTGCGGAACCAGAGTTTTAGATATTTTTAAGGTATTTCTCTTATTTTCAAGGCTTGATATGAAGAACTGAGGTTGAAGAATTGTAAAGGAGGAAGGTATGAGTGGTGATAGACTCACATAGATCGCAGAATGTCATGGTGACAATTTTTGTGCAATAGATTGCCCCCTAAAGTGCGAAGCCTGTAATAGATGAGGATAGTTTTTGTCATCTAAGAAGAGTGAAGTACTTTATCATTTCAAGGATCTTCCCGTGGACACTCCGGTCAGAACCTGTAAAAACATTCAATGCAAAACATATATATATATATGAACATATCATCGCTGAGGTAGGCATTCCCATACTCAGATCAAAATTGATTAGAAAAACTATCTAAACTGCTCTGATACAGAAATGATTTTTTAATACATCACAAGTATAGACATATGTAGACACAGTATGGATGCAGCAATCTATTTATGAATAGTCTACTGTATAATGAATTACAAAATTCCTCGTAGCCTGGATGGTGGAAACTAGATCCAGGGTCTTGATTTCTACTTCCCGAACTAGTACAATTCTATCCATGTGAATAAATGTGTCGAAGTCGAACACGGTAGAAACCACTTGATTAGTAGTCAATGATGTGAACTATTAACAAGTGTTAGAGAAACCACCAGTAATGTCAATGGCCCTCAAAGCATTCAGTACAATCCATGAAATGTGAAAATATGAGTCGATGTCGAACACGTCACAAAATCCTTTAATCAAAGGTCAATGATGCAACCTGTCATCAAAGCCGAGAAACCTGCCATTAGGGCATGTAGATTCTAAGGTACTGACGACTTCTAGATCATCTTTCTAGATAATTAGTTGGATTTGATAGAAAGAGATCCATCGTAGGCAAGTCCACAACACGAAATCATAGATCAAGTTTTGAAGAAATATATTTGGCAAGGACTAACTCAGGGATTGTCAAGATGGATGACAGATATTTTGCAAATGAATGGTATATTTGAACTGATCTCTTGAACACATAATGACACTGCAAATGGTTTGGTGACAATTGACCCAAAGCTAATACCCAAAACCAGCTGAAGACTTTCAATATGGTTCGATTAACTGTTAGGCAAAGGATTTCCCAACCCAGGTGAACAAAAAGTGTCGTGTTCAAGAGTGGTTAACTGCTTTTCTAAACACAAAGTATAACAAACAGGTTCATTTTTCTCTCTTTTCCCCCACCATTTCTGGAAAGTACCTCTTTATTTTGACAAGCTTGAGGAGGATAACATTTGCTTGATTATAAGCTCATCCTTCGGATGAGTCCAACTTAGTTTAAAATTCAAACCCTAAGAAGAGTGGTCTGTTCTTACTTAAATTTGAACAGGTCCTTTACTGTTAAATTTTAACGAGTCCAGTATAGGAGAAAATCGGTGTTTTTCAATTTTATGGAGTCAAAAGAAAAACTTAAGAAAACTTCATGGTTGTCCTTTTTCGTAAATTTGTGTCACCCAAGCCCGAAAAAGTATAAAATAATACTTGAGGGAACCTCTTGACCTATTACGATCAAGGAGTACTTTTCATAATTAGTGCCTTCGATCTGAAAAGGTAAAAAAGCAATTGAAAACACGTCATTGTATAACCAATATCGAACTTGAAACGACAAAAGTCCGGCAATCTTTTCATGTTTATATGGTCAGAAAAGAGCTGAAAGTGGACTGTCATTTTAATTCCCTTTTAACGAGTTTAAAAGAAAAACTCGGCAATCTTTTCATATTTTACA
This sequence comes from Pinus taeda, assembly GCA_000404065.3. Classification (NCBI taxonomy): domain Eukaryota; kingdom Viridiplantae; phylum Streptophyta; class Pinopsida; order Pinales; family Pinaceae; genus Pinus; species Pinus taeda. Next base: position 101,582 of record APFE031047472.1, on the reverse strand, counting down.
AGTCAGAAAAGAGCTTAAAGAGGACTCCTATGTTTCGCTTTTTTGTAAATTTTGGAAAAGACCGAAAAAGTGAAAAAGTTAACTCTTTGTTGAAAATGATCAATTCTTCCTGAAAATCCAATTTTCTGCACAAAAACTCAAAACATTACTCATACATGTTTAAAATAAATAAAAAATGCATCAAAAGTTACCTTTTTAAAGTGAAAAATAAACAAATAAAAAATTAATTTATTCAAAAAAGCTTATAAAAAGGGCTTTTGTAAATTCATTTTTACTGCTTGACTTCAGAGTGAAAAGTAAGAGTTTTGGTAAGAAACTTACTGTGAAAATTGCAGAAAATCCGACCGTTGGAATTTAAAACTGTTAGCTCCAAGTAATCCACATCATCCCTATCTTGCATTTAAACTGTTTAATTTTCATTTTAGAGCTTTAAAAATTGATTTTTAAAGGAAAATTTTGTTTAAAAAACTGCTCGCAGGGGTCTGCAGGTGCAACATGCGGCCCCTGCAGACCTCGACTTTTTCGTACAAAGGAAAAAGTCAGGGTCCCACACCGACTCTTAAGGACGAGTGCGGACCTATGCACTATCCCTAACTAGTGGGTGCGGACCCCACGAAATAAGTTTTAAAATGTCAATTTTTTCCATTTCTGCCCGAAAATTTTGAACTAAATTATTCTAATCCACCTTTTTTGCAATGTAGATATACAAAATGCTCATTTGGCAGGAACTAGAGCATGATGATGTGGATCTAGCCGTATTAATTCATCCACCTACAATACGGGCATTAAAAGCATGCAAACTATTTAAATTCTGGGCCATACCCGGCATGAGGGCTCAGGTAGATTTTCTGCAATGGCTGGTAGACAGGTGGAGCACATAGGACCAATGTTTCATAATTGGTGGCCACCGGGTCGAAATCGAGCTAGAAGACATTTATTTCTTGACTGGTTTTCCCAAGAGAGGCGAATGATTATCTCTATTCAGGACTAGGCTAGGTGGCCAGTCTGTCGCTAGTCTTCGACTAGAGTTTTGTAATGACCAAATTGAGGACAAACGGATAGATAATAAGACTATATCCCATCCTGAACTTAAAGTGATTGCATTTACTGTCACTAGACTATGCGGGAGCACAAAATTGCATGTAGCTACCGGATCCCAAATGCAAATGGCAGTAGACTGTTATCGAGGCACCATCTTCAACTGGTGCGAAGCTGTGTTGGTGAATGTAAAAAGCCAACTGACTAGAGCAAAGAACTGACAACTAAAAAACTTTGGATATGGTTTCTTGGTTATGAGCTTTGGCCTAGAGAGGGTCCCTATGTTGGTCCCACAGGAGCTTTCTGTTGAGGCTGGACTTCCCCGAGAGCCTAGGATTATGCGCTGGGTTGTAGTGATGGCTCGTCATCCTGAGGAGGATACAGAGGTTGTCTGATTTCCACCTGAGTATTTTCGTTGGTTGGGGAACCAAATTTTTCGTGATTCAGGACTTTCCATATGCTGTGATGGATTATCGTGGTGATCCATACATGGCTCTTCCACCAGGAGAGCAATGGGATTATTCAGATAAAATCATTTTCAACATTTTCTAAAATTTTAACTAATTTTTTTGTTTTTAAATCGTCCAAAACTGACAGTAAAAAGTTTTAAATGCAGATGTGGGTCCACGATGACCAGCGGCTCTCCAGCCCTATGAGAGAAGACACCCCACTGCAGCAGCACCGGCCCCACAAGACCAATCAGCAGAGACCCTGACCGAACTGGAGCATCATCTAGAGTGTTTGACAGCAGATATTCCAGAGACTAGTATAGATGATATTCCACTTAGGTTACAACGCTGTGTGATTGGGGTCCCAGGACCTTTTAGGAGGTTCCTTTGTAGGGTGGCCTGAGTAGTGGTTTCTTATCGCGATCATCATCAGGGATAGGATGATCGCCTTTGTAGACTCATACGACATTTTATATCTTTTTGTACTATCATTTTTGTCGATCATAAGGTGTTTTTCAACCTATGATCGAAGACGATGTATATTTGACACACTTCTATGCTATGATATATCACTATTACTGGCTATCTTCTATAACATGTTTATGGGATGTTTTTGAATTTACTGTTTTGATTATTGCAAATGTCTATTTAACATTCGAGAAGCAACTGCATCTGCTAATGCATTTAAATATCTTGGAATATGCTGATATTCAATATAGTCAAATTCACGTTCCAAGAGATGAACTCTCAAAAACAATCTTAATAACATTAGATTTCTAATGGCATAAACCTTGTTAAGCTGTAATACAACGAGTTCAAAATCTAACCTGACAATCAAACTCCGAATCCCAAATGAGATGGATTCAGATAATAACTCAATCACTGCACTATACTCTGCAATGTTATTTGTTGTTTGACCCAAGCTTACCCCATGCATAGATACTAACTCATTAGAAGGTGAATAGATAACCGAAGCTGTGGAAGAAATGTTCCGTGTACTACGAAAAGCACCATCAACAAAACTAATGTATGTTTGAAGAGATGTCGACATTTGCAATCTCAAGAGTAAAATCAAGATAAGCAAGAATAATGATAGAAACACTCTCTAAACTAGGCACACTTTCTAATCTAAAACACACCAACTAGAAAGAAATTATTCTAACAAAAATCTCCACACCAAACTTTAAGCATAATACGTTTTCAGATAAAGTCCATTTCTGGGTCTACCTAAAGAGACACCGTCAAAATCTACTAATTCATAGGCCCCTTTTGCCAGCTTTTTCTTAACAACAAAAGGACCATGCCACATGGGTACAAATTTTCCAACCCCTAGCTTATCGTTTGCTTGATCGTATAGTAAAACTAGGTCTCCTTCCGAAAAATTACGAGGTGTAACATTTCAGTCGTACTGAGCTTTTATTCGTTTTGCATGAGTCTCGATTGCTAATGTAGCATCACGTCAATTCTCATCTAGTGGAGCTAAGTACAACAAACATTTCTCCTCTTCAGAAGTGGCTGGGAGTAATTCTATGGCTATTTGAAATGACGAAATTTCGCATTCAATGGGTAACACTGCTTCCAACCCGTAAACTAGCTGAAAAGGAGTGAAACCAATTGATGCTTTGACTGAGGTTCGGTATGCCCAAAGCGCTGAAAATAACATGTTATGCCAATTCAACTGATGAATACCAATGATTCGTTGGATCATAGTGACTAGAACTTTATTGATTGCTTCAACCAAACCATTAGCTTGTGGGTAATATGGAGTAGAACTATCGTGACGCAAGCCAAGTTGATCTGTTAGTTCAGTCATCATGATGTTTCGAAAATTACTTCCATGATCAGTAATATTCGCTTGAGGAACACCGAATCTAGCAATTATATGATTGAAAACGAAAATTGCAGTAGTTTTGCCGTCTGCCGAAAATGTAGGCATCGCCTCGGCCCACTTGGTAAAATAATCTACCACAAGGATGATATACGCATGCCCCCCGGCCGAGTGAGGATTACATGTAATAAATTTGATACCCCACTTTGCGAAAGGACCGACGACAATTATAGGGTGGAGAGGAGCAGGTGGAGCACGCATCTTACGATAAAAAATTGGCAATTGTGGCATTTCCGCACTGCATTGATACAATCTTTAAATAAGGATGGTCAGAAATAACCAGCGTGCAATATCTTTTGGGTTGTGGCATCCCCAGACATATGACCGCCACATGCTTCAGAGTGACAGTCATTTAGAACCTTTTCAACTTCTTCATGAGTTATACAATGTCGGAAAACAGAATATGCCCCACGACGATAGAGTGTATCTCCAATAATATTGTACTGTTGGGATTGGAATCGTATT
>APFE031047472.1:36082-70418 GCA_000404065.3 Pinus taeda | reverse complement strand
CTCTTGAACATGACACTTTTCATTCACCTGGGTTGGGAAATCCTTTGCCTCACAGTTGATCAAACCACATTGAAATTCTTCAGCCGGGTTTCGGGTATTAACTTTGAGTCATTCATCACCAAGCCATCTGTTGTGTCGTTATGTGTTCAAGAGGTCTGCAAACAAAACATTCAACTGCAAAATACCTATCATACTTTTTTATCATCCTTGGGTCAGTCCTTACAACAACATTTCTTCAACTTGAACTATGATTTCGTGTTGTGGGCTTGCCTGCGACGGGTCGCTTTCTATCAACATTAGCACATTATCTGGAAAGATGACTTAGAAATCGTCAGTACCTTGAAGTCTGCATGCATCAATGGCAGGTTTCTCGCCTTTGATGTCAGTTTACATCATTGACTTTCGATCGAAGGACTCCGTGAAATGATCGACATCGACTCATTCATTCACATCTCATGGATTGTACTGGGTACTTTGAGAACCATTGACATCACTGGTGGTCTCTCTCACACTTGATAATAGTTTACATCATCGACTGGTAATCAAGTGGTTTCTACCATGTTCGACATCGACTCATTTATTCGCATGGCTAGGATCATACCAATTCGGGAAGTAGAAATGAAGACCCTGGATCTAGTTTCCACCATCCAGGCTGCAAGGAGTTTTGTACTCATTATATAGTAGACCAATTATAAATAGATGGCTGCATCCATACTGTGTCTACACGAGTCTATGATTATGATGTACTATGAAATCATTCCTGTATCAGAGTAGTAGTTAGTCTGTTAGTTAAAGCTTTTGATCTGAGTATGGGAATGCCTACCTCAGCGATGACATAATCTTATACATGTATTTTGTGTTGAAAATTGCAGGTTCTGACTGGGCTCTCCACAAGATAATCCTTGAAATGATAAAGTACTTCACCCTTCCTAGATGATATAAAACCCTAATCTATTACAGGCTTCGCACTTGAGGGGGCAATCTGTTACACTAAAATTTGCCACCATGACTATTTGCAGTTAGTATGGCTCCATCAACAGTCATACTATCCTCCTTGGCAAGCCTCATACCTCTGCTCTCCATGTCAAACTTCAATAAAGAGAGAAAGTCATTTAAAAACATGTTTATCTCTGGGTACGCAGTTTCTCTCTACCTTACCTTGCGTGTACGCACTCCAAGTTCACAATACCTGCGTACCTGTACGCTCTATATGTAAAGGGTTGGGTGCATACTCCTGTAAAGGTCAAAAGGCGCGAGTTTCATCTTAAAAAAGTTACTTGTGGTCATTTTTAGAGCATTCTAGAAGATTGTTTGACGTGTATTGAGCGCCTCCAGATGGTTCATGTATCCCTATGAAAGAGGAACTTATCCCATCAAGAGAGGAGCTACCCCATCCAAAATAGGGGCTTATCCCATTGATGTTGGACCTGATTAACTTCCTCTAGAGCATTATAAATACAGGCATTGGGCCAGAGGAGGGGAGGTTGAAAGCTGAACATTCCAAAGGGTAGATGCTGCTGGAATTAGGACTTCCTTGTAGAAGCTTGTGAGGAGAGATTCCCATCCTTTCTTGTTTCATTTGGAAGTGGGTGAGCTTATCAAAGTAAAGGAAAACTCTTGCTGGACCCTGGGAGGAACTTGCACAACACCAAGGCTCAGGTTGTAATGGTTTCTTTTGTTTCCTATTAATACAAATAAGTCCATTCTTCTCAACAATTTGTTATTAATGAGTTGTTTCATATACTCCTTGGTCTGTATGTTGAATATGTTTTATTTTATGAGATATTCAGGTGCTATGTAATCGTTTGATTGTTAGTGAATGCAGGTTTCGAGGTGAAGGAGGAGCTCATCTGGATCGACGAGGCTAGACTACTACAACAGCGTTGGACTACAGGTAGGATCTAAACACTTGATTTCTTGTATGGTAAATGCATGTTTAGAGAAGGATTGCTCTTAATTGTCTTGTTTGTCACTAGAAAGTCTTAGGCTTCTAGGGAGGTTGGTTTTGTCCGCAAGATTAACTCTTTCCGCATGACATTTGGGTTTTCGATCGAAGATCCATCAAAAGAGAATATATACAAACTTTTAGATTTTCTCCACTATACAAATCTTGAAGTAGTAGTTCTTAAGCTGGGAACCTTGATTTGTCAAGCTTGAGACAATTGTTGGCTTTGAATTGAATATTTCTTGTCAACCTAAAACCATTCCTTCTCTACCGGGTTTAAATCTCCCACATCCTTGGCATTGAATCCTCTAGAGGAGATGGCCTCAAAGAGTTGCAAGATCACATAGTGTGCGATGAACTACAAATTTAGCCTTTCATTGTTAAATATAACTTTGTTTCTTAGGATCCAGATAGACCAACACAATAATATAGGAGGAGCTCCCCATGATATGATAGGAAGGGAGGCGTTCGGTAATTAATTTTTGATTAAATTACTTCATTAAATTATCGACCAAGATTTGTGTACTTGTGAAGGTATGTGCACAATATATGCTAGGATTTTGTTTTTAATCAAAATATGAAATCTAAATGCAAATTGCAAATCTTAATATATTCAAGACTAATTCTTATAAAGTGTGCGCATATGTTCTTTCCATAAGACCTCGAGAAAACAACTTCTGCTAAAATGAAAATAATCAAAGAAAACTATTCTACGGCTAGGAATTGAAAAGCTATTCTCTTGAGTAGAATTGACAATTTATGTTATTAAGCTTAATTGAAGGCTATTATACTGAATGAAATTAAAAGTGAATGTTATTCAATTGAAAACAAATCTATTTTTCTTGACTTGTAATGAAACTACTTTAAGTTCTTTGAAATCAATCTTATTCTAAGAACGTATAAGGAAACCTAACTATCTTCAAAGGTAGTAATTGAAGTAAAATGTGGTGATCTAATTAAAAGTCTTTACAGATTACTAGTGTACACAAATTTAATGAGAACCAATCCAATCATCACATTAAATCTCATACTAGGAAAGAAATTTAAATAAAAAAACTAATGAAAGAAATGTTTTGGTGTTTTTGTCTTTAATGTTGAGCTCTCAACCTATTGCAATTAGAACGATAATGAGTAAACTATGCATGAAAAAGAGTATCAACCAAAATAAAAGGCATCTAAGCAGTTGAAATACGATTTGAAATAACTACCAAAAGAATGAAATCAAACAATACTAGATTATCTCACAACTCGTGAGGGGGCACTCCTAGTGACTACGAGGCCTGAAAACTCAAATCAACAAATCAGATCACCAATGCATTTGTATAGGAACAAAGTAATTGCATTCACCAAATTAAAATATCAGAGAGTAACAATAATTATAGAGCGTAAAACTTGTTTGTCTTTGGTTCAGATCGAAGCAATTTATATTATTCTTTAGCTAACAGTTTCTAAGAAAGCAACGCCGAGAGGCAAGTTCCTCCTTTGAAACTTAAGTTTCCTAATTAAAAATGAAAGACTATTCTTCATGATTTGCTACAAGGAGAGAAAATCATGAAGGTTCTCGATCAACAAATAGCAACACATCATCATATTTAGATGTCAACTCTCGCTCAGTTGATTTCATGCTTATTTGATGATGAAATTGTTTCCCTTGAATCCCTATGTGAGAAAATACCAGGTTTGAATTTTTCTTTGACCAATCAAATTCTCGAATTCTATGATCTTCCAAGTAAGAGTGATAGGTGGATATCCTTGTAGTGGCCATTTGGTGCTTATATGGGTATCTTGTTTGTATTCAAACTCTTGAGAACCTATTCAAACTTGGATTATGATCAACTACAGAAAAATTACATTTCGATAGCCATAGCAATATTTCAATCAATTTCACAAAAAAATAGCAGATTACAAGTTATGAATGAATGATACCTTATGTTATGGTTGAGGATGACCTATATGACCTTATAACTTATAAATGTAGTAAAAATATATATGGAAAAAGTGTCAAAATGAGGACAATTCAAAGATCCAACACGAGGATGCCTTACTACTCGAAAGGTAGTGTATTTTCCATGCTTCAAACATCTACTTCCCATGATTCCGAGATCGCTCAATGTGACAAACTAGGCCAAAAGAAACGCATCATGTCTCAAGAGTAAAATGAAATTGCATGAATAAGTGTGGTATACTTTCCTCTGACTTGGAGCATAAGGCACAACGAGACAATTCATATATGTTCCTTTTTCTTAGGTTTTCTTCCGTGAGAATTTTTCGATGAGCTAAAGCCTAGCAAAATAAATTGAATTTAGGAATGTCTTCATTATGTCATAGTTTTGACCATATTCTTTGAGGAGGGGGGTGGGAGAGTCGCTTGATCAAGTGAGCATATGCCAACTTCATTGTGTACCTTTGTTGTGGATTTAAATTTCATGTTTGGGTGTCCTACATATTTGAAGATATAGGAGCCAAACCCTTTAAAGTGTTGATCAAAGAGTCCCTTTATGACTTCAGGTGAGGTGGAAGATTAGGCTTGTACCATCCTTTCTAGTGGCCTCGATCATCCCAAAGGGAAATATCTTTTAATTTATACATCCATTTTTGCTGCATCCAATTGGCCAATTCATGAAGTTGCACTATTCTTTCCAAAGGAATGTTATGAGGAAAATCATCTTTCCAAAATTTAATTCTAGTTCCATTTCCCGATCTTCAGATTAGATTTTCAGTAATAAGTGGAGTCACCTTAGTGAAAAGCCTCCAAATTTTGGAGCCTGGACTAGACCATGTGACATTTTTAGTCTTGAACATGCATGATTTATTAAAATATTTTCTTATGAATGTAGTCTTCCACCACTCGTTTCACCAAACAATTTTAGCATGAAGAGCTAAATTCATGTAGAAAGGTTCTCTTCCTGCCAGTCTACCATTTTCTTGTGAGAGAGGCATTGCATTCCAATGCACAAGTTGAAATTTCCTCTCGTTGCTTTTTCGACCTTGCCTGATAAATTTTTGAATCATGATGCCCATTTGATTAAGCACAACTTTCATAATCAATAGTCCAACACATAGATATATTAGAAGAGAGGAGAGAATAAATTTCACAAGGGTAACTCTGCCAACAATGATTAACCACTATGCACCCCACAACTGAATTTTTTTCTTGAATTTGGAAAGAGTTTCATATCGACATTCAGAATTGGTGGCGTTCATAGAAATTGGAGTTCCCAAATTATTGAATAAGTGGCTGCTTGAGTCCATCAAAGGCTCTAGAATCTTTACTATTTCACTGACATTTGCTCAGAGTTATTCCATCAATATATCATGCACTTCCTTTTGTTCATGAGTCCTCCTAAGAGTTCTAAATAATAATCCCGTTTGAATCTTTTAGCAATTTATTTGGATGCACTTCCCAAAAATAACATGTCATCAACGAATTGTGAATGGTTGACATACTTAACAATTCTTGTTATGCTTAATCCTTTTAACTTCCCGTCAACCCTATCCATCTCTATATTTCTATTGAGGCTTTCAACAATAACAAAGTAGAGAGAGGGAATCCCTATCTCAGTCCTCTCAAAGCCATGAAAAAATCACCAAATCGTCCTTTTATCATAGGGGCAATACACGGGTTTTCGATGCACGCTTTAACTCAAATAATGAGTTCTTTACACAAACCCAACTTTTCCAAGACTGAATATAGGAATGAACGACAAATTTTATAAAATGCATTCACCATATCCAATTTTATTACCATACCTGGTTAACCACTTTTCTTGATGAAATTATTTTCTTCTTGGACGAGTATCACATTATCCAATATCTGTCTATGGTTCATAAAACCACCTTGATTTTCTAATATGATTGATGGGAGGATATTGCATTTTCTATTAGCCATAACCTTCATCAAGATCTTATGAGATGAGTTGCATAATTAAATTGATGAAGGAGCACCCGAATGAAGAGGCGACAGCTGGGAGTTGCTTCTTGTTTGTTGTTTGTTTTCCCGTTCCATCAAGATCTTATGAGATGAGTTGCATAATTAAATTGATGAAGGAGCACCTGAATGAAGAGGCAACAGTTGGGAGTTGCTTCTTGTTTATTTTTTGTTTTCCCATTCTATTTTAGAAAATAGAGAGGGAAACATCTCAAATTTCTAGTTTATTTAGTTTGATTTTGTGTTATTGTAAATAAAGGCTAAATCAACCATTGTTAGCTTTGATTTAGACAAGATAGGCTTAGATGAGGATTAGTTGAGAAAACTATCTCAAAAACTGGAAAAACAGTTCCTCGAACTGCAAGAGGAACTTCCTCTGATGTATTAAAAAGGACACAATAATGTAGAGTAAGGGGTTAGTTGAATGGGGAAAAGTTGTAAGCCTACGAGCAGACTATAAGGAGGGCCACTAGTATGAGGTGAGCAGACCATAGAGAGAGTCTGAGTCTAAAAAAAATACTTGCCGTGTTTCTTTTTCTCTTTATGTGCAAGTCCAATTTAGAGATTGTGTATCTGTGACTTTGAATGGTTGAAAGACTGAAATTAATATGAATTATAGCTTCTATATATGCATATATTCTTGCAGGTGAATTCGGTGTGCCCAAAGAGGCGGAAAGCTTATATAAAAGAAACTGTTCGCAACACAGCAAAAGCGAGAAAAAGGCTTGTAGACAGAGGAACGCGAGGCTAAAGAAGTGAGACCCAGGGGCTATCGGATCTAAGAGATCGACGGTGGAGATTAGTTCGGTGAAGTTTTTATGTAACCTAGGCCACAGTCGAAAAAACCCAAATTACACTAAAAATCGAAGCAAAAAGAAGGTAGGATAGACCTGGACCCGGAATCTTATGAAGTGGATCTAATACCATATCGGGCCCGGTTGCGTTATCGCATTAGAGCTTTATATCGTATCAGAGTTTTACTAAATCAGGGCTATTGGCCTTAGGATACACCAACTTGCGATATCATGACATAGCAATACTGATAGCCGATAATTGGCAGTCTCATTTCAGAGGGATCAGAGAGTGGAGGTCAGCGTAGTGGACCCAATGTTACACATAATCATGGCTTATAAAATTTGATGTCCGGTTTTGTATTCTGGCAAGGTTTTCCCCTGTTTGGGTTATGTTCCCTTTGAAAAAATGATAGGGTAGGTTTAAGTGTCGATAATGTATTTTGGAAGCGATAGTCGCATATCGAGGGGACGAAGATATATATGTGTGTGACCCGTGAAGGGAGCGATGCCAATTAGCGATAAAGCTAACCTCGGTAAGTGTGCAGAGGCTATATCATAGGCCAAAAGGAGTGTTTTCATATGTTTTTCCTTATAAATGTTTTAACAAGGGAAAATACTGTTGATACGTGGTTTCCATGTGTTCAGCCACGTTAACCAAAGGTTAAGAGAATTGTTATATATATATGTGGCTTAAGGGGTATATAAGGGTCTCTCAAGGGACTGAAGAATCCCGATAAAGAAAAGAAGAATCACTGCAAGGTTGAACTCCTGTGCCAAAGCAAACCTGTGCGTGTTGTTAATTGATGACATCAATTTTTGGTATCAAAGCAGGTTTTCCTTCCTCTAAGTAAAGATGGAGATAGGAAGAAGGGGTCAAGGAAGACCCATCAGAAGAGTAGCAGATGGGGATTAAGAGAAGAGCTCAGAAACCTGACTGTACGTTTGGTAGCATTGGAAGTATGGAGGCGTAGAGAGTCAGAAGATGGAGATGATAGTGAAGAGGAAAATGTGGTTATCACAGATGGGTCAGATGATGAAGGGTCAGAAATTAAGCTCTTAAAGTAATTTTTGTTGGCTAGCAGTAAGCCAAATCCAGAGCTCTCTAATTATGATGGTAGTTTGTCCACAGAGGCACTGTTGGACTAGATAAATGAATTGGATAAATATTTTGAGTATGAAGAAATCGATGAAGATAAGAGGGTCAGGTTTGTTGTCACCAAATTGAAGGGACATGCAACATTATGGTGGGATAGTGTACATGCAGAAAGGAGATTAAACAAACCCTTGATTAGAAGGTGGGACAGGATGGTTGTGAATATGAAGAGCAAGTTTTTTCCCAAAGACTATCAAATTACCCTTTGAAAACAGGTGCAGAACCTGAAACAGAGGACGATGATTGTGAAGGAATATATAGAAGAATTTTATAAAATTAACCTGAGAGCTGGTTATGTTGAAGATACTCCTAAAAGGACAGTAAGGTTCGTAAATGGCCTGCAGATGGAGATCTTATATGAAATTAGCATTCCTTCCCCTAAAACCATAGATGAAGCTTATCAGAGTGCTTTGAAGGTAGAAGACATGATTGCTATGAAACAGAATGCTAGGAGAGGATGTGGTTCTAGTAGAGGTCGAGGACAGACCTTTGGCAGAGGTAATACTGCCAGCAACAAGGAAGAGGGTATTAGTTCTAAGAATTTAGGACAGAGTGAAAGGGAAGGTAACACCAGAGGAGGAAGGCCATACCAACGAGGAAGAGGTAGTGGAAGAGGCAGTCCTACTAGTGTTAAAAGTGTCACAAGTGGGGACACAGGTCCTTTGAATGTCCTGAAAACGAACAAACTGGGTAGAGGGGAGCATATATTTCTCAGCCAATGAAGCAGAGGCACCACCACAGGAAGTGGAGAATATGCGAGAAACTCGGGAAGCCTTGGTATTGAACAAGGTGTTATTAAAACTAGCCAAAGAAGTAGTTGATAAGACACAGAGGAAAGCATTATTTTGGACTGTATGCAAGTCACAAGGAAAATGCGGTAAATTGATTATTGATAGTGGCAGTATTGATAATTTGGTAGCTATGGAGATGGTGGAGAAACTTGGTTTGAAGAGAATAAAACTCCCAACTCCATATAGGGTGTCGTGGTTGCAGAAGGGACACAAATTGTTAATTGATGAACAATGCGAAGTATATTTTCAGATAGGCAAGTACAAGGATAAAGTGACTTGCGACATAATGTCGATGTATGTGTGTCATATTCTGCTGGCCAGACCATGGCAATACGAGAGAAAGGTAGTCCATGATGGAATGGAAAATTGTTACAGATTTGTCAAGGACGGGATAAAGCATACCTTGGTACCTATGAAAGAAGCCAAGGAAGGAGAGGAGACAACAGAAACAAGCGGAATGAAAGCATTACTGCTGGGAGGAAAGGAGTTTCTGTAATAGATTGAAAGAGTGAAATGGGTTATGTGGTTGTGAGAAGATGAAGAGCAGTGTTAGTACATACCAACCTTACTGATTTACCAGAATAGATACAAAACATGCTGTAAGAATTTAGTGATATTGTGGTAGATGATCTACTGGACAAATTAGCACCAAAGAGGAGCATCAGTCACCATATTGATTTTATTCTGGGAGCCAATTTGCCAAACAAGGTTGCCTACCAGATGAGTCCAAAGGATAATGAAGAAATCCAGAAGTAGGTGCAGGAGTTGTTGGATAAAGGACTGATTCGGGAGAGTTTGAGCCCTTGTGCAGTTCCGACCATTTTAGCTCCCAAGAAAGGAGGTGAGTGGAGAATGTGCACGGATTCCCGAGCCATTAATAAGATTACTATTAGGTATAGGTTCCCATTACCCTGAATGGATGATATGATGGATTTTCTGAGTGGAGCAGCATACTTTTCAAAGATATACCTCAAAAGCGGCTACCACCAAATCAGAATTCGAGAAGGTGATGAGTGGAAGACAGCTTTCAAGACAAATGAAGGCTTGTACAAATGGCTGGTTATGCCATTTGGATTGATCAATGCTCCTAGTACGTTCATGTGGTTGATGAACGAGATGCTCAAGGAATTCATTGGAAAATTTGTGATTGTGTATCTAGATGATATACTGATATTCAACAAGAAAAAGGAGGAACATTTCCGACATGTGAGGTATGTATTAGAAAGATTACAGCAGAATAAATTGCTGATAAATTTGAAGAAATGTTCTTTTTTTAAGAAAGACTTAATTTATTTAGGATTTGTGCTGAAAATGAATTAAAAATGGATCCGAAAAAGGTTGCAACTATAGTTAGCTAGCCATCCCCCAAAAGTTTGTTTGAGGTACAGAGTTTTCATGGATTGGCGAGTTTTTATCAGAAATTTATTAAAAAATTTAGTGGAATTTGTGCACCTATGCTGGACACCATTAAGAAAACAAGTCAACCTTTCCATTGGATAGAAATGGCAGAGAAGAGCTTTTAGCTGCTCAAAAAGAAAATTACTGAAAGACCAATTTTAAGATTACTGGACTTTAACAAACTTTTCCAAGTTCATTATGATGCCAGTGGGATAGCCATTGGTGTAGTACTCAGATAAGAGGACAAGCTAGTAGCCTATTTCAACGAGAAACTAAATGAAAGTAGGTAAAAATACACGTCCTATGACAAGGAATTTTATGCAGTGGTTCAGGCACTAAAACATTGGAGGCATTATTTGTTGGCAAATGAATCTGTCTTATTTTCAGACAATTCAGCGTTGCAGTACATTATGCAGCAGCATAAACTGAACCATAAACATGCGAAGTGGGTGGAGTTCTTGCAGAGTTTTACATTTGTGTTGAAACATATCAATGGTCAAGCCAACAAAGTGGTAGATGCGTTAAGGAGGAGGAATCTGATCCTACAGGAAAGTACCATACAAGTGTTAGGATTTGAACACCTTAAGGACTTGTATGGGGTAGTTGTAGATTTTAAAGAAGCTTATGAAGCTTGCCAAAATCCATTATTGAGAGATAGCAGTTTGTGGCTAGACTATAACATGCAAGAAGGATTGTTGTTCAAAGGAGGGCAGTTATGTATTCCAGAATGTTCTATGAGAGAGAACTTAATCCAGTAAAAGCATAGTGGAGGTTTAGCCAGGCATTTTGGCATAGACAAAAACTTGGATCAGTTAAGCCACTTTTACTATTGGCTGAAGATGCGCAGAGATGTATAAAGATTTGTAACTAGATGCAAAATGTGTCAGCTTGCCAAGCAACACAACCAAAACACAAGGTTGTATGCACCCTTACCCATTCCGAGTAGACCATAGGACTCAGTCATTTTAGACTTTGTCTTAGGCCTGCCAAAGACACAATGGGGATTTGATTCCATCATGGTGGTGGTGGATCGTTTCACTAAAATGGCACATTTCATTCCATGCAGGAAAACTAGTGATGCCACACATGTAGCACATTTGTTCTTTACCGAGATAGTTAGATTACATGGCTTGCCAAAGTCTATTGTTTCAGATCGCGATGTTAAATTTACAGGACATTTTTGGCAAACCTTATGGAAGAAGTTAGACACAAAACTAAACTTCAGCTCAGCTTATCATCCAAAAACTGATGGCCAAATCGAAGTGGTGAATTGGAGTCTAGGAAATTTGTTGAGGAGCTTGGTTGGAGAAAATTCTCGACAGTGGGATTGTGTGCTTTCACAAGTGGAATTTGCTTATGATGATTTTCCTAACCGGAGTACAGGCAACAGTCCTTTCCAGATCCTATACAAAATGCACCCACGTGGAGTACATGAGTTACGGGATTTGGGATAGTTGGAGCATAGAAGTGCTGATGGTGAAGACTTCGTAAAGGCAATTAGCGATCTTCATGAACAGGTGAAATTAAAATTACAGAACAACAACAAAAAATACAAGCAGAAGGCAGATTTGAAGAGGCGGGAGGTGTAATTCAACGTAGGAGACCTGGTATTAGCAAACCTACACAAGGAGAGGTTTTCTCAAGGTGAGTACAACAAGTTGAAATGGAAAAATATTGGGCCTTGTAAGATTCTTTGAAAATTTTCTACAAATGCTTACGAATTGTAGTTACCCCCAGGTATTGGAATTTCACCCATTTTCAATATATCAGACCTATACCACTACTATGCAGTAGAGGATGAAGAAAGTTTGGAAGGATGAACACGAGACACCCAGGAAGAAAGTGACATGTGGCTTAAACAAATGCCCCAGCATAGCCTCTAGAGATCAAATAGATCCTAGATACCCAAGTGGCTAGACGGACTCGACGGAAGGAATATCTGTAGTACCTAATCAAGTGGAAGGGTCATCCTATTGAAGATAGTTCTTGGTTAGATGCTAGCTATATTCAGAATGTTGGGTACTCTATTGAAGAGCTCATGGACATGAGCCATGAATTTCATTCACCTTGGGAGCCTGATGCAGGAGCACCCAAATGAAGAGGCGACAACTAGGAGTTGGTTCTTGTTTGTTGTTTGTTTTCCCATTCTATTTTGACAAATAGAGAGGGAAACATCTCAAATTTCTAGTTTATTTAGTTTCATTTTGTGTTATTGTAAATAAATGCTAAATCAACCATTGTTAGCTTTGATTTAGACAAGATACGCTTAGATGAGGATTAGTTGAGAAAACTGTCTCAAAAACTAGAAAAACAATTCCTCAAATTGCAAGAGGAACTGCCACTGATGTATTAAAAAGGACACAATAATGTAGAGTAAAGGGTTACCTGAATGGGGAAAAGTTGTAAGCTTACGGGTAGACTGTAAGGAGGGCCACTGGTGTGAGGTGAGTAGATGACAGAGAGAGTCTGAGTCTAAAAAAAAGTACTTGTCATGTTTCTTTTTCTCTTTATGCACAAGTCCAATTTATAAATTGTGTATCTGTGACTTTGAATTGTTGAAAGACTAAAATTAATATGAATTATAGCTTCTATGTATGCATATATTCTTGTAGGTGAATTCAGCATGACCAAAGAGGCGGAAAGTTTCCATAAAAGAAACTATTTGCAACATAGCAGAAGCGAGGAAAGGGCTTGTAGACAGAGGAACGCAAGGCTAAAGAAGTGAGACTCAGGGGCCGTCGGATCTAAGAGATTGATGGTGGAGATTAGTTCGGTAGAGTTTTTATGTAACTTGGGCCGCAGGTAGAAAAACCCAAATTACACTGAAAATCAGCGCAAAACGAAGTCAGGATAGACCCGGACCCAAAATCTTATGAAGCAGACCTAATACCATATCAGGTCTAGGCGCGTTATCACATCAGAGCTTTATATCGTATCGGAGTTTTACTAAGTCAGGGCTATCGGCCTTAGGATACGTCGACTTGCGATATCGCGACGTAGCGATATCGATAGTCGATAATCGGTGATCGCATATGAGAGGGATCAGAGAGTGGAGGTCAACGTAGCGGACCTGACGTTACACATAATCGTGGCTTATAAAATTTGAAGTCTGGATTTGTATTCCGACGTGGTTTGCCCTTGTTTGGGGTATGTTCCCTTTGAAAACATGATAGGAAGGATTTAAGCACCGATAGTGTATTTTGGAAGCGATAGTCACATATTGAGGGGACAAAGATATATGTGTGTGTGACCCGTGAAGGGAGTGATGCTGATTAGCGATAAAGCTAACCTCAGTAAGTGTGCAGAGGCTGTATCAAAGGCCAAAAGGCGCGTTTTCGTATGTGTTTTCTTATAAATGTTTTAATAAGGGAAAATACCATTGATACGTGGTTTCCATGTGTTCAACCACATTAACCAAAGGTTAAGAGGATTGTTATATATATATATATATATATATATATATATATATATATATATATATATATATATATATATACGTAGCTTAAGGGGTATGTAAGGGTCTCTCGAGGGACTGAAGAATCCCGATAAATAAAAGAAGAATCGATGCAAGGGTTGAACTCCTGCACCAAAGAAAACCAGTGCCTACTGTAAATCGGCAGCATCAGAAATCAAGTGAAAATGCGAGAATCAAGTGGGGCTAGTTTCCTTAGGAATAAGTGGCAGAAAGGACGAATTCATGTTCCCTCCTAACTT
This sequence comes from Pinus taeda, assembly GCA_000404065.3. NCBI lineage: Eukaryota > Viridiplantae > Streptophyta > Pinopsida > Pinales > Pinaceae > Pinus > Pinus taeda. The sequence continues at coordinate 56,695 of APFE031047472.1, read as the reverse complement.
TCCTTTTGACCTAGCTGAGTTTGGCATTCTCATCAAGTCTCTTTAATAAGGCTTCAAAAGGATCTATAAAAGCTTATGGAAAACCCATATGGATTCAGAGCTTTATCTGGGTCAAGAGACCATATGGCTTCGGCCACCTTAGAGTCTTCAATAGATTTACAAAGTTGGATTGAAAGTGCCAAAATTTCTCTAACTATGTCTAATCTTGGAATCAATACCTTGTTGTTGAGCAAGCACTTTTGCAACAAGTTTGGCTCTATTCTTTTCAACTTACCCTTTCTCATTAAATTTTATTATGTAAGCCCATTTAACTCAATTCTTTCTTTCCTCACTGGTAGGTCTATAATATCCCATGTGTGTTTATTCTCAATTGCATCAATTTCTTCATTCATAGCTTAAACCCATAGTTGTTCCTTAACTAATTCTTCAAAGTTCATTGCGTGAATTTATAATACAACAAAGTGTGCTTCCTCACCACCAACTTGTGCATAAATTTCTCTAAAACTTCTAATTTTCTAGTTCCTTAGAGATGTTACTTTGGGATATGAATCACTACTAGAAGTAGGATTGTGTATTATCTAAATTTCTTGTCTTGAATATTTTTCCACCTATAACCTTGAAAGTCTTAGTTCTTATTGTTCTGTAGAATCCACTTGCTCATTTTCTTGTAGAAAAGGAGCTTGACTTCCAACTATCATATTAACTTGATCATCCCATCACTAGTCTTCTTGGAATTTGACATCTCTTCTAACTATAAACTTCTTAATAATAGCATTGTAAAGTATATATTCTTTAGGTTCACAATATCCAATATTTATAAACTTTTCACTTATGTCATCAAGCTTCATTCTCAATTCTTCTAGAACATGTTCAAAAGCTACACAATTTTGAAATGTGCCCCACTAGATTTCATGTTGCTCCAAGCTTCTTCATGAACTTTGTCATTAACACTATTGGTTGGAGATTGATTTAGTATATAAACTAAACAAGATTTTTTTTTTTTCCAAAAAATCATTTGATAGATTTTTAGCCTTAAACATACTTCTCGCCATATTCACTATGGTCTTCTTTTTCCTTTCAACTATTCCATTTTGTTGTTGAGTGTATCTTGTTGTAAACTTCCTTTTGATTCCTTGTTGCCCATAGAATGCCACAAACTATTTGGAATTATACTCACCACCTCCATCTTATTTGAGTATCTTAATTCTTTACCATTGTATTTCTTTTCAATGGATTTGAATTCTCTGAAATATCCAAAAGTTTTTCATTTGTTCTTAACAAATACACCCATGTCATGTTGGTGGAGCCTGATTATTTTCCTGATTTAGAGGTCTTTTTTTATAGCTATGTTTCGACGTCGATTTGTGTTGGCTACCTCTTAGAAATCATACATAACCTTTCACGTAAACTCGCTATAATGACCGTCGTAGTCGTGCAGATTGTCCGTTGAGTGTTGTACGTGCTATCTTCTCTTGTGTGTTGCGACTGCCACATTCGTGTGGATTTTTCCTCCGGAAGCTATGCACATCCTATTGTGTTATGTGTTCCTAACAGAGTTGGGCTTCCTCCCACCTGACTTGGGACTCAATCCCACCCTCTCTCTCTAAGGTGAAAGAACCTTGACATAAGTAACACTATCAATCACAAGGCACGCGAACCTTGCTACTCAAAGAAAAAGTAGACCACTCTCCTGTGCTGAAAAGTAAGAGCTAAGGAAAACTTTTAAGATAATGGAAACCGAGCCATCATACCATATGGGACTCCCACACCAAACGGTGTGAGGTCTAGCTGGGACTTCATACCAGGGTGATCCCCTGAATGTTGGCGGGTCCAGCACCATCAACACAACCATATCTTCAAAAGCTCTAGGCCACTGTCGTTTTGGTTCCCAGTGTATTTTATATTCCTAGTTAATCATGTAGTTTCCATTAGCAATGGATCCATGCTTTGGGAACTATAGAAAAGCTCCACTACACCAAATCAAAGTGAAACTAGCAATTAGGAATGTAGGAAAAACTTTACACCACTTTTTTATGCCTAACATCAAGAAATATTTATGCATTCTCAATGAAGAGGTCAAGTAGGAACAAGCCTATTACTCAACTGAGGAGGTGAAATTCATGTTTTATAATCATGTTCTGTAGCCCTACACTAGTAATGCCTGAGAAGCTAAGTTTTATCACGCTCTAGAGCTTTACTAGCATAACCATACATTTGTAGCTTGCACCCTCCATGCCCATGATGTAGACCACCTAGAGTTCCACTAGCATCTCAATCATTTGGAGAAGCTGTCATATCTTCTAGTCACTCAATATATGTAGTTAGCTAAGGAACATGGAGGAGTTATAGTCTTTGTTGAAATTGGTAGCTCAAAGGATAACCCAGATAACCCTATAATAGTCTCGACAATTCCATTTGTACAATATTTTTGTTCTATCTTTGGTCTCTAGTCATCACGATTCTAGTTTTATATTTGTGATTAAGGGTGAAAATGTGAAGTTGGGTTACACTTTTGTGAGAATTTCTCGCAAAAAAATCATAATTGTACTTTTTCAATCGAACCAATTAATTCTTCCACTGAAGTATTTAATATTTTTCGGCTGAAAAAATGGTCGTTTAAACTAACGAAAGTCATGAAATGGTTTGGCTGGTGGGGAAAAATCCAACGACTAGATGTTTCAGCTGAACCAGTTGTTTGGATGAAAATTTGTATATATATAGGTCGACAATGAGTCCTTTGCATACTTTTTGATAGTTCATTTGCAGTTGTTTGGGAAATTGTTCGGTAGTTTGTTCATAGTTGTTTTGCCAGTTGTTGTGCTGGACGAATTTTTGAAAGTATAGAGCGAGTCATTTTTTTGTTTTCTTGTTTTCTATTGTTTTTTTCTGTCATGATTTCTTTTGGTGATTTGCTTTTTGTTTTTGCAAGACTGTTGGCCACCAAAAGAGTTCATGTAACTAGTTTGTGCTTGAGGAATTTTGTCTCTCTCTCGTCTGACTGCACAACAACAAAAAACAAGGTTAGTGATCTTCATGTTTCTACGAAACCCTTTCCTCAACCTCAAACAATTAAATGAGTTTATGAAACAACACAAAATGTTGAGTGTGTGCGGAATTTAAGGATTTAGCGTAGGTGATGAATTTAAGGAATGTCAGGTCTAGCGAACCTTGGGATGAAATTTTTAAGGCTTTTACGTAGTTTGATTTCTCAACAATTGTTTGTGTGGTAAGCTATTCAACCTGAATATGTCTATTCAATCCCTTATACCTCTCTTTTCCTTATGCTCGGATTTGCCATTATATATATAAATACATCATCCTATCAATTGTATGTATCTGCCTCCCAATTTCTTTCAACTTCTGATAAGTAATAACTAGTTTAAAAGGAGTTGTATTATTTTGGGACCTAGAGCTTTATTGCTTTGTCTTGAATAAAATATCAACATAGTACACTTTTACATAAACAAAGTGAAATGTCAAATTATTAGGGAGAATGCAATGTCCATTATTTGGCACTCAATAATATAGTTTGAGAGTTTCCTTTCATTGTCCACTCATCATATTTTCTCTCAACAATGCAATCTCATTCCATGAGAATAAGTATGTGGATTTACATTGAGTTTTCTTGCATTCAGTGGCATCAGTACTATCACCAATGCTATCATAACTCCCGACTTCATCATCATATGTCAACTCCTAAACAAAATGAGAGTCCTCTGGTCCATATTCAAGGAGAACATTTGAATATTTCTTCTCAGGAATGCCTCTTTGTTTTAACAACTTCATTCCTAAGCATTTAATATAAAATTTAATGTTTCTCTTCAAGTTGCTAACTTAATATATAAAGGATTTACTTTTTCCATTCCACACCTAATTTATAAAACCTACTAGGACTTTGCATTACTTGTTGTGCTAGCTATCGTAACTCTCGACTTCATCATTATTTGTCAACTCCTAAATGAAATGAGAGTCCTCTGGTCCATATTCAAGGAGAGCATTTGAATATTTCTACCTAGTAATGTCTCTTTGTTTTAACAGATTCATTCGTAAGCATTCAATATAGAATTTAATGTTTCTCTTCTATCTAAAAGATTTAATTTTTCCATTCCACACCTTATTTATAAAACCTATTAATATTTTTCATTACTTGTTGTGCTAGTAAATGAGAGGAGGTCACCCTTCATGGGTAAATTTTCATTATCTACAAAATATGCATAGCAACACGTTTGCACCACATATTTCAAATTTCATCTCCAAGGTGATACTAGAGACCAGTGCTAACAACATTCTCTCAAACTCGGTCTTTATGCAAGGAAAATTTAGGCAAACACATAGCAAACTATGGTGACTATTGAGCAACTTCTACATAAATTGACACGACCCTTATTGGAAAATCTAGGCATAATTTAGGAGCAAAATTTGTCCACTAACCACTTTCATAGTAGTAGATGACTAATACACATTGAGTCCTATGTAAAAACAAAGTATATTCATAGTTTATTGAGGTTGTGATGATATAGGTGATAGTCTTAAGGTTGCAATATTCACTTGCTATCTCACTATTTATATGCAAGGAAAATTCATATTGGAAGCATAGGAGTTGAATCATCAAGAGCCCAATGTGAGTAGGTATAATTTCTTGTTGCATAGCCTTGGGTATTAATTAAAATTGGAATTTTATTTCTCCACTAGATATAATCAATCTGATTTTTACTCTTTATCATTTTATTATATTTATTTTATCATACATACTATATGTAGGTTGCATCATGCTACTCCAAATTATTATAAATCATAAGATTTGTTTCACACTAATTTCAATTCTATCATCAATATGATTTTGACTCTTTATGATATCATTATATGTTTTATCATACCTGTTATATGTCCCTTCCAACTTTATGTTAGCCTAAATTATTATAAATTGTAAGTAATTTCTCACTTATTTCAACTCTATAACAATTAATATATACATGTAGGATGAGGTACCTTTAATCTAGAAGAAAAATTTCATGAAGTTTCACTCATTTCTAATTAATTTATGTCATCTTATCAAAGAGTAGCATTTTGTTTTCTTATCCTAATTGGCTCAAACCACATTCTCTAATATGATAGGAACCATAGGGGAAGGAACTATAAAAGTATTAGTCAAACAATATGACTTATTAATGATGACATAAATTAACAGTTACAATAGGTTTGTTTGAAATATTAATGTTCAATTTATGGTTTTAATAAATATAATATTGGTGTGTAATATATTTGATAAATCTTAAATTGAAAAATGTTATGTAGAATATCAAATTCTAGGCTCAATCTCTCTCGTATTTAATACTTGTATATCGTGTTGTTGCTCAATCTCTTGTGAAGGGAAATTTGGTCCTATAAGAGAGAGCCAAGGGGCAACTACTTGACAAGCCAGTCACTACCATCTTCTTAGTTTAAGATGTCATGGACCTAAGGTGGGAAGCCCCATAACAAATATCTAAAGAAAATAAAATCACTAAACATTAATATCATAGATACCAAAGGTAGCACGACGATACAAATATTCATGATAAAAAACTATTCAAACCTAAATCACAAAGAATCAAAGAAAAAGCGATAGGCTTGTTGTTAAGAGAGCATTTTTTTTTCATATTTTTTATTTGGTTTCATTCTTTTAAGTAGTGATCAAGAATCCTATTAAAAAGAACCTATTCTAGCCCTTGCATAATACTAGTAATCATAAATCCCTTACATAATATTAATAACTGCAAATAAGCAAAGATTGCACTGAAAAGAACTCAAACAAGATATTTATTAGTATTTCATCATTGCAAATGAGGATAATCCCATATTATATAAAATGGATTCCTCATTTCTTATAATGAGTTACACTAAGTGGGCTCAAAACCATAAATACTTAAAACCTCTTACACAAACTATGAAGAATATTAAAATAATGACAATATCTCCCTCAAAATGCTCATGGAAGGGATTTTTTTTACAATATAATAATAAAAGTTCCCTTAAAAGGGTTTACATTGAAATATTGGGTGCATTAGGAGCATATTATTCCTCAAATCACAAATACAATAGCCGTATCTGCAACTAGAATTAAGGAAAATCCCTTTAACAATTTCTCTCAATATTGATTGAATTGAACTAAGGTGTCCAAGGTAGATAGGTGATGTGGCATGATCAACAATAAACCCTTATTGCCTCATAGAAAAGTACTAAATGACTTATATAGAAGATTATAGCCCTTAAAAATTAGTTTTTTATTGATTTGAATGTGGGTATAAAATTTTTAAACGTGGAAATTTTTGCACCAAAATCATACATAACATGATGGAAAATATTCATTGATAGGTTAACCTTTGGTATAGTCCAAACTTGATAAATATGACAATATGTATCTAATTTCAAGGATTGGTATTCTCATGATAAGTATAAGCTTCATTGAATAGTGAAGGAATCTCATTAGGCATGGAAGTACTAATAATTATTTTAGTCTTAGGGGTATGGAGAGTCATGAGAGTAACTATTAGAGGATTAGAGGCCCTATCTTCTATTGAAAATTACATTAATTTTTTATAATGATTTTTTTTTCTCATCATCGAAAATCAATGTAGTGTAGCATGTGTTTGAATGTTATTCTTTTGCATTTCAACATGTGAACATTTGTTAAGATGTTTTCCTAATTGCATTGATTTGTAAATTTCCATTATTATTCCACTGGGGTAGTTCATCACAATAGACCATGTAATATTCTATCATTCCATCCCAATATATACTTATTTTTCATCATTCTCCCATAATATAAGGAATTTACAAAAAATAGATATATTATTCATTTTATTGAAATTTTTTTTTTTTGGGGATTAAAAAACCCATTAAACATGGTTGAAAAATAGACATTATGCATAGAAGTTTCTTGTTATCCCAATCTAGGATAAGTCATGATTACTTATGTGCTATACAATATTGTGACAAAGAAAGTCCTCCAAAGGAAAATGAATGTACTTGGAAGGACAACAAACAATGAAGCATATTATATTGCATTGATAGAAGGTTTAGGAACAACTAGGGGGTATGGACCCAATGGAATTGAGGTCTTCACCAATCCTAAACTTGTGTGTAATGAGATGAAATGCGTGTATCAAGTAAAAAAGGAGAAGTTAAAACAATTGCATGGAGAAGAAAAAATTATTGTTAGTCATTTTCAATCATTTAGAATAAGTCATTGTGAAAATTTTAATAGGATGTCTAGTGATCTATTGTATGGGGCAATGCCAATTCAAGATTTGTGTGTGAAAGATGAATTGGTGTCAAGAAGCTCTCCATCAAAATTTATTGATGGGTATTGTATGCTATCTTTGATATGTGTGTGTTTTTTAGTTATAAATGTGGTGTCTTTAATGACCGTATGTTTCTTTCAATATTGTACTAAGTGTGCCCCCACTATGTAAGCACAAGTTGGTGAACCTGAAATGTTTTAGAAAAAATTATATTTAATTCTCAAAATGTGCACTTCAACATTTGTGTTTTGAGTCTTGAGTATATTTGAAATTCAAAATTTACACCAAATAATTTTGAAGAAACCCTTCGATAGTTACATTTATTTGTCTTATTAATTTTCTGAATTCTTGATCTTTTTAAATAGTAATTTTAAACATTTTTAAATGCATGCGCTAACTTTGGTTTTTTTTTAAAGTTATATATATATATATATATATATATATTATATATTATATATATATATATAATATATAATATATATATATATATATATATATATATACATATACATATATAACATATATATATTATAAATACATATATATATACATATATATATATACATATATATATATACATATATATATATACATATATATAAATACATATATATATATATATATATAGATATATATATATATCTTGATCGAGGGCTTGGATCATCACATGAGTAGTCACCACCTGATTCTTCGAGGCGTAAATGAGATAGAGCTTCAACTGAGTCTCATGCATCGACTAGAGGGCGACTTTATATGCATGCCAATGCAGTTGCTCATGGATCGAGGAGAGTATTAGATGAATCATGGGAGGAACATCGTTCGTTACATCACCATCGTGGTATATATATGTTTATGTGAAAGTTCTTAAATGATATTCGTAGAATCATATCTATGTACATATTGAATTGATTTCTTTTCAAAATAGTTTTATTAATTTATAATGAATTCCATCATTTTTAGGAGCATCTCTCATTAGGTCGAAGAGAGTATTAGATGAATCAACGGAGGGTCATCGTTCACATCATCGCGATATCATGTATATATATGTTTATGTGCATTTACTTAAATGATAAATAGGTAGAATCATATGTACATACATATATTGAATATATTTTTGTCAATGTAACTTAATTAATTTATAATTTCAATTTTTTTTAGAAGCATCTCTCACTAGGTTGTCACGTGAGGGTGGTCAACATTCTCCTAGCGGTCAACATTCTCCTGGCAGTGAACAAGCTGAATCAACTCATGCAATTAGGCATGATGGTGCTCGATCATTTTAAGGTGGTCATGAATCTCAATCAGATCATCACGATCCTCATCATTTTGGTAAATTAAATAAAAAAAATTATGTTAAAACAAATTTGTACATGTAAATGAATTGTATGTACATACATGTGTACATGTCTATCTTGCATGTGCATAAATACATTGACATGTTTTAATATTTATGTAATTATATTGAAGTAGGAGGTGAAAATGTTGATTGAAGTCAACATAGGTGAAGCAGGGTGATTCAAGAAGAAGGCAATATGCCAACTACCACCTATCCATCTAATATTCTTGATGAGCTTCCTTGGGAAACGAACATCCAACAATGTACGTTACAAAGGCGCATAGCTCATTATTCAAAATTGAAGAAAGATCTTGGGAGTTTGGAGCTTCCTACAGGGAGTCGACAAAGCTTAGAAATAGTTGTGCACTCTCTAAGATCATTTATTGATATTTACAAGAACCTTGGGCCAACAACTAATGAATTTATAAATATGTTGAGGCGTAGAAAGGAAACAGTGATGGGTCCTAATAAATGGGCCGAGGTAAGTAGGGGGGTTACAAAAGCACATGCCAAATCTATGTTTAATTTCAAAGAAGGGCCAAAAAGAAATATTCTCAAGGTGCAATATTTCAAGCACCTTGAAATAGCCTGCCATTTGTATGATAGGTTCCTTGCATCGTATGACAAGATTCCATGGAATGACGAGGTTCCACATTATTTTTCAAAACTATTTTATGCAAAATTATTTTTGGATATGAAACTTGATTATATTAGCCTTCCATTTTAATTTTATGATACTGGGAGAGGTCAGACATAAGAATGTAAGGGTGATTTAAAGGATACTAAATTGCCTCGGCCTCCACCACCTTTGGTACCTCAACCTACATGTTTGGTAACTTTGCATTCAAATATGGATGCCACTTCTCAAGTCGGTTGAGAATCAAGGGATGCCATTATAGACAACATATAGACTGCATTGACTAGAATTGATGTCAGTCTAAAACGAAAAAGAGCATGAGCTGATGCACGTGCTAATTTTGTATATAAATCAGATGAGGAGATAGATAATATGAATATTGAAGAGGTTAAAGCATATGCAAAAGCTTTTTGTGATGGTTGGCAAGACCTAATTGGTCATGAGGAAGAGGGCATGGGATCAAAATGTGTTAATTTTTATGGTGGATATTTTAATGTAATATAATGTATGTGTTAATGCTGGTTCACATACATTTTGTAATTTTTTTCAGATATAATCTAAAACGAATGTATCATATGTTCACCATTTGCAGTTAAGTCATTTGTTGAATAAAAAATATGATAATATCACGGTCTCGGGTTCAGGTTCAAATCAAGATATGTTGACAGATGTTAGTTTTTTTTAAGAGTTCATGTTGATACTATCAATTTACTTTTATTACCTCGGTATTGTGAAGACATATTTGTAAAAGAAATAATTACATATATAATTAAATGTTAACAGATTTACATTCCATCTAACATAAACGAAACATCGCCACTCTCTTCCTCCCTGTTAGGAGATGTGTCAAATATTCGCTTGTCACAAGTATTGAATATTTCATTTTTGTTTTGTTACAAATTGAACCAAGTTTCATTAAAAAATATGATATCTATCTTATAGTTTTAAAATTTCTGAATTTTAGGTTTGTGGAGACAGTTTCCCTTCTCTAGGGACATTAGCGATGAAGTTCACCATGGGGATAGGATTGTCTAGATAATTTGAAAAAGTTGTTACATTTTTTTTAACATTGCGAGTTTATGCATTTTCATGTGCAATTTTAAAATTTCTAACAAATACATCTACATGTGTTGTACAGGGCATCCATGAGGGCGCAATTCAAGGGGAACACCATGAGGTATTGCATGGAATTTGAAACTTGATTCTGTTACAAGGATTGGATCGTTTAAACAATTTGAAAAAGTTGTTACTTCATTTTTTTAAATATTTCTAGTTTATGCATTTTCATGTGCAATTTTAAAATTTTAATATATACATGTACATGTATTATAGGGAGTATTCATGAGGGCACAATGCAAGGCGAACACCATGAGGTATTGCATGGAATTTGAAACTTGAGTCAGCTACGAGGATTGGATTGTCTACACAATTTTAGAAAGTTGTTACAATTTTTTTAATATTATGTATTCATGCATTTTCATGTAAAATTTTAAATTTTTAATATATACATGTACATGTGTTGTATAGGGCTTCCACGAGGGTCCAATGGAGGGGAAACACCATGGGGTATTGCATGGAATTGAAACCTTTTATGATTTTGTTTTGATGATAAAATTCCCATTTAATTTTAAAACATTAAAATTTAATTTTAAAGTACAAAATCTTATGTATATATGAATATTACACATGTTGTGCAGGGCACCCACGATTCTGAATGATAGCACGAGGATGTTGATAGATCGTATATTTCAACGAGATTCTCTTTTGATGCACATTTTTATTTGACACAACTTTTTATATTATATTTACTTTTATCACGATATAAATTTTGGACATATTTAAAGTAAAAATCCTTATTATGAATTGATCTCTTTGATGCATCTTTTTATTTGACAACTTTTTATTATATTTATTTTTATAATAATATAAATTTTGGACATATTTTAAATAGAACTCTTTATTATGAATTGATCCTTAATATGCTAATTTTGGAGTTTATGTACATTTTGCATGATGATTGTTATAATATTAGTAGAAGATAATATAGCATTGGCTTCAAATTCTTAGGTTTTTTGAAGTTGTTTAATGAATAGTAAAATTGCAAATAACAAAACATAGTACCTTTTACATTCATGAATCTTATCACTGTGTAGATGTCTAAATCAATCATAACTTAAAATTGCATTATAAAATATGGTATACATTTTGCATTCATGAATAAATCATCATCTTGTATAGAAGAGCTACTATGGATGTGGGTTGATACTTAACTTTTAATATGAAGTTGTTCAAGGCAAACATACTATAAAATTGCATTATAAAACATGGTACATTTTGCATGATGCATGGTTTGATGCTTAAAGGTTTTACATTTAAGTTCATGAATATGAAGCAATGAAAGTAAATTTGCATTTAGTTGGTAAATTTTGCATGATGATTCTTATAATGTTAGTATATTAATCTTAGGTTTTGTTCAAATTTGTTTTGTAAAGTTGTTTAATGAATAGTAAAATTGCAAATTACAAAACGTGGTACATTTTTCATTTGAATGAATATTATAATGGTGTAGATGTATAAAACAATCATATAACTTAAAATTGCATTATAAAACATGGTACATGTATACATTTTGCATTCATGAATAGATCATCATCTTGTATAGAAGGGCTATGATGGATGTGGGTTGATACTTAACTTTTAATATAAAGTTGTTACCCAACTTTTGATACCCTTTGTAATAGTTACAATTTTCCCATACCATCTTTTCAAGTGATGTATGTTTCAAGTTAAATGATAAGTAGAATGCATGTAATTTTGGATTTCGTTTTTACCCACCAAAATTCTCACGGATCAACCTTTGCTTGGTTGTTCTAGTTAACTTCCAACTTTTTGTTTGATGTAAGGTTTCAAGTTATAGTTTGTGAGTTTAATCAGCAATAAACATTATTTAAAACATGTTACATTTTGCATGATGCATGGTTTGATGCTTAAAGGTTTTACAATCAAGTTCATGAATATGGAGCAATGTTTGTAAATTTGTAAAATTACAAAAATTGCAAATTACAAAACATGGTACATTTTGCATTCATGAATCTTATAATGGTGTAGATGTCTAAAACAATCATTTAACTTAAATTACATTCTAAAACATCTAGTACATGTATACATTTTTCCTTCATGAATAGATTATCATCTTGATAGAAGGTCTATTGATACTTAACTTTTCATATAAAGTTGCTCAAAGAAAACATACTATAATAAATTTGCATTTAGTTGGTACTTTGTATGGCTCACATATGTAGAGTTTTAGAACCCAAATTTTGATACCCTTTGTAATAGTCACAGTTTCCTTATACCAACTTTTCAAGTTATGTATGTTTCAAGTTAAATGATAAGTAGAATGCATGCCATTTTGGATTTCATTATTACCCACCAAAGTTCTCATGGATCAAACTTTGGTTGGTTGTTTTAGTTAACTTCCAACTCTTTGTTTGATGTAAGGCTTCAAGTTATAGTTTGTGAGTTTAATCAACAATAAACATTATTTAAAACATGTTGCATTTTGCATGATGCATGGTTAGATGCTTAAAGGTTTTACATATAATTTCACGAATAATATGAAACAATGTTTGTAAATTTTCATTTAGTTGGTACATTTTGCATGATGATTCTTATAATGTTAGTAGAAGATAATAAGGATTTGAGTTGATTCTTAGGTTTTGTGAAGTTATTTTATCAAGTTGTTTGATGCATAGTAAAATTGAAAATTACAAAACATGGTAAATTTGGCATTCATGAATCTTAAAATGGTGTAGATGTCTAAAATAATCATATAACTTAAAATTACACATTATAAAACATGGTACATGTATACATTTTGCATTGAGCTACTATGGATGTGGGTTGATACTTAACTTTTAATATAAAGTTGTTCAATGCAAACATACTATAAAATTACATTATAAAACATAAATTCTAAATTATCTTATTTGTCTTAAAGTCTACTTTTAGATACTAAATTGTATTTTTCATGAAATTTGAGAAATCTTAGAGATTGAGAATTAAAAATTGCAATGTTGAATCCACTGATGTTGCATTAATCTCAGAAGTTGCATTAAAGGAAATGAATTTTTCAAAGATTAAATACTATATGTGGAGCATGCATTGTTAGTTTTAATAGGTTTTGTATGCACTGCATGTATAGGAAAAACACAAAAAATACTTTTTTTGAGCTATCAAGATGTACAAGAGATACAAAACATTTGAAATTGATGGTAATGTGATTTTAATGAAGTAAATAATGTTACTAAGATAGCAATAAAAATATTTGAAAAGATAAAATGACAGCATAAAAAATAAAAGTACAGTGCAAACATGATAGGTGTATAATAAACAACAAACAAGAAAATTGTGATATGCTACATCCTTGCATTATAGTAGTATTTGGGATCTTTTAATTTCTTGTTAACCTAGAAACAAAGCCACCATATTAATGAAAACAATTTTGTAATACTTAGTACTAGCTAGAATGGATAACTAAAGAGTGCACAAAAAGAAAGGCTTACAATCTACTTGAACTCTTTCTCAAAGACGAATGCAAGGAGAAGATATTGTTGGAAAGCTCAATTAAAAAAATTCTAATGGAATTCCATCCTTAATGATCCGTTCATGGTTCGCTTTTGACATTCTCCATTTTTGAACTTTCGATTTTTTTCTTGATTGAACTTATATCAACTTTATGCGTGCTGCACACACCAAGTGACTATGTTGACAACTTATTGCATCAGGTTGATAGTCCTGAAAGTAAACATGACTCTCGGTTTGATGAGTTTCTTGGAAAAATACCCTTTCAATATAATAGACCCTCTTTCATATATAAAACCGTTATCATCATAGTCCTCCAATAACTTGATCTTTCGTTCAATGCACCACATCAAACAATACTTGACATTTTCTATGTTGTTAATGGGTGCAACTACAACAAAAAATATCTAGCCCAACAACAAAAAAGTGTAAATACAGATAATAGTTAACAAGAAATTAGTTATCAACATGTACTTTATTTGATTATCTATTTAGATCTATATTTTAACTATTATCTAGATATTTATGAACAATGATTTAAAAAAAATAAAACTATATATATATATTATATATTATATATATATAATATATATATATATATACCTTGAAAGCAATTGAAATGTTACCTTCTCTAACAAGATCAGAAACTCTATCACATTTAGATGACACTATAGTCTCCTCTGATTCCATCTCTTCAAAGCTTGCAAGTGACATTTTCCCCTTTGTATGAAGTTTTATATGTGACCAAGCTTTCACATACGTATTTTTTTCACAAACATCATTGAATTGTGTGTCCTATATGAAAACAGGACAAAAACGAGATTCTTTTCTTCTATCAAATACGAGGATTAATGCCTTATTTCTTGGGCTTAATGGAGTCAAGATACACATAGATCAAGAATTTTTGTGAGCTAAGGAGCCCTAATTGATCTTTATTGGCCTTTCTAAGGGAAGAAACTAGGTCAATATGGATTTATGCTTCAAATTTGTGAAAAAGACAAAGTTTTGAGGTCTTCAACCTAAGAGTCGCCTCTAGTAACTTTCACCCAATCCTTCAAAGATTAACACATGCATTTAATAACTTATTCAAGGTCCCAGAATAATTTCGCATTACATTAACCCATACAAGAATAATGATAACAAGACACATGTATTTGATAAGTAAGATAACAAGAATAAGATCAAAATTTCAACTAACATAAGAGAGAGAGAGAGTATATCCATTCATCAATTTCACATTAGAAAGAATCTCCAATGACAATAGAAAAAGTCCAAACATCATAGTGCATTAAGAATGCTCCAAAAAATAATCCCAACAAAAGTGCAAAAATATCTCAAGAGATACTAATCCAATCCAAGTGATGATGAGAGTATTGAATCATCTCTCATCTATTTATGTCATCTCTAATGAGTTTGATTTTCCTAATTAGGCCTAATTAAGCCCCAAATAATAAAATAATGTGCAATAATAACATCCCTTGGTGACAAGCCCACCAAGATAGCCCAATAACATAAAATAAGCCTCTCAAGAGAGCAGAATAATCAATACAATGAGTCATTGGACCATTGAGAAGGCCTAATGAAGTCCAAAGTGTGCCACGGTGAGAGAATGGACTCCAATCATAGTGGACAAGGGGTTGGCCCCTTGTTTCCCAAGTAAATCAGATGTGGTGCTCTCTAATGGGGTGTGGGGCACAAGGACATCCTCATGGGTATCCAAATGGACCAAAAATACATGTAAACCATCTGTAAGGGATAGGATGATGACATAAGCCCTCCCTTTGTCTCCTACAGTGAGACACATACTCATATGGACCCTAGAACATCTGCCAAGTATATGGTGCAAGTGTGGAGCCGGTTGGGAATGGTGAACCAAGTGCATCATTCTCATCCAAAAGATGTAACATGAGAAATCAATGAGTGGGGTTGAGGACCCATGAATTACTCTTTGCTATGGCAGAGGCCCATGGATCTCAATGCTTACCCTACAAGTGCCAATGTGACTCTCTGGAGGGCTTGGACCCCATATATGGATACCAAACTCTAATTGGAGACCCACCCGCAATCTTTCATAAGATACAATGCATCCCCTTTCCCTCCAATACAACAAATCATTAGAATAATCAAGTAAAAAAGCTTACAAATCATGGAATCAATTGGGTAGTTCATGGTGCATGCCCTTCCATAGTGGGATTTAGCATGAACAAGTGTCTCCAAGCTTAATAAGGGGGTTAACTAAGGACCCTATTAGGTGGTTTCAACCTTTAAAGGGTGGTGAGATGTCCATCGTACATCCATCAAGTGGTAGGTGGAAAAGGATATAGTGATGGAACATAGTGAGGAGCAGGGGAAATGTTCCAAGCCACACGTCATGGAATAAGGGTAGCTATAATAAGGGAATCCCACACTTGGGTGTATGAGTGTATGAGGAAGAAAATAGTGGTATATGAGTTACCCCAACCTTTGTTTTTCCACCCTTCTTCATATTCATTTTTCTTTGATTATTTTTTCTTCATGACTGTTCGAGGTTCTAGGGGATGAGAGCATGAAGTGTAAGATATAGCAATGGATACCCCCTTTTTAGGTGGGTTAGTTCATTATCCACTAAGGATTTGGGATTATCATGGATTCCTTAATGCGAAGGACACTCATTTAGGGCCCATAGAAACCAAGGAAATGACCATAAATAAGGGAGATAGCTCATGTTTGGTTTTTTCCCACGTTCTAAATTGCTATGTCCCGACCATATTTTGCATTTTGTGGTACATTTCCTATTGAGAGTGACTAAATTATGCTTTTTTTTTTTAGTTGCATCAACCTTTGGGGTCTCGTTCCAAGCCCGACCTAAGGTGTAGACAAAGGGAGGGGGAGGATAACTCTATGTTGACTTGGATGTGGGTAGAGATGAATGGAGCTAAAATGAGTGGAAGGGAGTGATGTATATGGTGTCAGAAAGCGAGACCACACAACCAAAATCAAGATTTCGCAAGTAGTGCCAACCCTAAAGCTATTGGTCAGTAAAGGAGATCCCACAACATTAGGATACAAGGCTAACCACATAATCTTGTAGTGGAGACAAGAGTACAAAACTAGCCCACTCTTTCCATCGAATCCCCCCACCAACCCATGGCCAAAATTTCCCATGACAAGTAAGGAAAAATAATCAAATATACCAATGAAAATCCATACTTTTAGGGTCGGGAAACCCACCTTCAAACATAAAATCATAACAAATTGGCGAGGGACCACATGGCTGGCACAGGAGGCAGAGAGAATGGAAAATCGAGTTATCTTGTGGCTATAAGGGGCCATTGGCTGCCAGCTGAGGACCATCTGCCATAAAACATTTCTCCTACCTATACTACCCACAAGTGGTGGATAACAAAGACCACTCTAGTTTTCTAGCAAGATGACCATAGACAATATTTAAAATTCTGCATACATTGTCTGGTTGCCCATTAGGTAAACTCCAAGTACTTTATTTTTTTAGCTTGATATTTACTTACCATTAATAACTCTTCTAACTTTTCAAAGTTATATTTTACAAAGTTATTGTAACTCTTCAAATCATGTTAAAGCCCACAATTTTTGTAATCATGAGAGAAATAAAGATATATATATATATATATATTATATATATATATATCTATGTCAATATCTATAAGAATAACCACATTAAAAATGCTTAATAATATTTTTTTTTCGAAATCATACCATTTGCAAGAGGACTCTCAACAATATAAGTAAGAGATTTTCTAATGTAATGCATGTAAACATCTGACTCAGTAAAATAAAAATCCAAATAAAAATAAACCCTTTGTTTTAAATAAAATTAAATTAAATTAAAATATAAAAATAAAATTTGTACATCGTCCATGGGGTCTTGGATAGATAGTTATCGGGTGCTCTATTAAGACACTCCTTGATGTGAAGTCACTCTTTCAATTTCTTGCCCTGATTGGGGTGATATATTGGACATGATGAAGATGTAGTCCTGCCACGCTTACAAAAAAAAAATGTACATCATCATCATCATTATATTTCTTTGTTGGGTATTTAAGGTAAACATGACTTGGTCAAGATACCAGTGGTTTTTAAGCTCCAGGTTTATGAGAACTGATGGTATTGATCCATGGTATTCATGTGAAATAAACTAACCTAGATTCATCTTAACTCTAGATATACTAAGCACAGAGAAGGATCAAATCTCTTGAGATGAAAACTTCTTTTAGAGTGAAAAGATATATGACCCTTTCCGAGCTTGGTAGATCCAGATTTAATATGGATCTATATTGATTTATTTTTTACACCCACCTTATAATCAACCCCATAGTGTGGTCTCCTCACAAACAAACACATTTAAAGTTCCTTAATCATGTCAATTTCTTTTAAGTTTTAAGAGGGAAAATATAGAATTAAAATATAATAAGGTGAAACCTCAAACAAATAATCAAATTTCCATTAACATAAATTTATACACCATATACAAGAAATATAGAATTTCTGTAATTTCCATTAACATAGATCTATACACTATATACAAGAAACACACACTTTCTCTAATAGTCAAGAATGTTTACTATATTTTCAAAATGTTTCATATAAAATAATAAAAGATATTTATACCTACCGAAGGCATAGTGTATTGTAATTACAATTAGTTTGGGTCAAAATGTTTTGACTCTTAATTAATTTGCAAATATTTAGAAACTATTTCCAAAGTTTATTAAAGTTTTGGTAAAATTAAATATATTTCTTTTAAGAAATAGAAAAATCAAATTTTGAATTTTTAAAATTTGAATTTCTAATTTTTCATTAGTGGATGACTAATTTTATGTGGTTTAAAATCAATTTGTTAGAATTAAAATTTGTTAAAAAAAAACTCTAATCGTCAAGTGTCCTTATAAATTAATTATCCAATTTTGTTTTTAAATATATGTATTTTTCCATAATTAATATTTTCTTTCCATTCATTATCATACTTAATTTTAACAATAAATATTTATTAACCTATAATCATTCCTCATCATAATTATTTTTAACAATGAATATTTATTAACCTATAATCATTCATTTCTTTCTAATAACAATATTGTTTTCTAATAACAATCGAATCACCAAGTGTGCTTATAAATCAACTTAGATCCTTTCGGATCTACTAAGCGCCTAGAGGGATCAAATCTCTTGAAATGCAAACTTCTTTTAGAGTGAAAAGAGATTTGATCCTCTTGGCGCTTGGTAGATCCAGAGTTGAGATAGATCTAGGTTGGTTTAATTCCCCCCTTTACATATGCTAATATTCTGCATGAATACCATGGGTTCTCAATACCATGGGTCATTTTTATTTTATATTTATAAGATCGTTTTTATTTTATTATTTTATTTTTCCCTTATTAAAAGGTTTACATGACATTAGATTAATCTTTTTTATTTAATTTATTATTTATTTATTACTAAGTGCTTAGAGGGATCAACCCTCTTGAAATGCAAACCTCTTTTAGAGTGAAAAGAGATTTGATCCTCTTGGCGCTTGGTAGATCCGGAGTTAAGATAGATCTAGGTTGGTTTAATTTCCCTCTTTAAATAGGCTAATATTCCACATGAATACAATGAGTTCTCAATACTATGGATCGTTTTTATTTTATTATTTTATTTTTCCCTTATTAAAAGGTTTACATGACATTATATTAATATTTTTATTTAATTGATCAATTATTTTAAATTTTTATTTTTTTAGTAATTAGAGATTTGATCTCTCTTGGTAGATTTAGAGTTAAGATGGGATCTAGGTCTGTCTAATTTCCCCCTTTAAGTAAGGCATATTCCACATGAATGCCATGGTCATTTTATTTTTATTTTATTCCTTATAGGGTTATTTTTCTTTTTATTTTTAATTTACCCTTTATTAAATGGTTTACATGAACATTATATTAATTTTTATTTAATTTATTATTTATTTATTTTAATGTAATTTGACTTAGTTAAAATGTTAAACATTACATTACAACATCCCTACAACTTGGCCCAGAAGACACCTCTCAACCCAAATTATTATCCATTTTTTTTTAATATATGTATTTTTCCATAATTGATATTTTTTTTCCATTCATTATCACACTTATTTTTAACAATAAATATTTATTAACCTAGAATCATTCCTTGCTTGTTTCCTATTAATTGTTGTATTCTTTTTAATAACAATGTTTTTTCACCTTTTCCATTAATATGTTTTTATTAATCAAAATATTTTTTGACAGATTGATTATTTAATTGTTCCATACCCCTTTTCATAAAACTATGTTATCATGTACTAATAGATTATTAGCAATTTGATTCCCCCTCCACCAAGGTTGTGGTGCTTAAATCATGCACTTAATATAGGAGTTGTCTTTAATGCGACTTTTTGGACTTTCTGGTAGAAAAATTTGAGGTGAAATATTGATTTGTGTTATTTAAATTGATTTTTTTATTGTATATATGGATTCAACACCCTTAAAACCCCTGGGGAACTTTAGTTGTGCAGGGTTACCCATCAAGCTTGTGATTTCTATAAATTCCTGTCGAATTTTAGAGAAATTAGACCTGAAAAACCCATTGGAAAAGCTTCCAAAAAGTCGCACTAAAGACAACCCCCTTAATATAACCAAGATATATGAGCACATTCACCCCATAAATCATTCACTTAATATAACCAAGTTATATGATCATATCCACCTCATAAGTATTCTCTACTTTTTGCATAAGAGGGAGGTACTAAGCAACAACACTCCATA
>APFE031047472.1:4344-34764 GCA_000404065.3 Pinus taeda | reverse complement strand
AAATACAAGTATATAATTTAATGAAGTTTAAAGAAAAAAAGTAATTATATTTAAAAGATAATTATAATTTTTATTGAATAAAACAATAAGAAAAACAAATACTCTCATGTTGGGGTTCTTTTGCAACTAATTTGGTAAGTCTTTCAAATTAGTTCTTTGGTTTTCATAGCATCAAGCTTTTAATTAATTTGGGGGTGGTGCCTTTCAATTACACTTGCTTCTTGTTGTTTCAATGTCTTGTGGAGATAAACCTAGGCCCTCTTGGTTCTAGTTTCAATTGCAATATCTTTCTCAACCCTAGTAGCACAAGGGAATTTGGTGGACATTTGGAGATAATGGAATTCTATATCTATTGTAGGGGTTTCTACTCTTCTTTATTCATGGGAACTATAGATGAGGGGAGGTGACTAGAATTCGGTGGTGTTGGCAACTTGGCTTTGATAGGGGGTTGGATTGAGTCTAGAGGCAACCATATTGTTGAGTTAAATAGTATGAAATCTTCTTTAGTTCTGAACATGTTGTTGGAGTCAAGGATCTAGTTTTTATGGTCTAGGGTAAGCTTAGAGATGTGTCATCAACATGGTCGAGCAAGGTGGGTTTAGGGCCACAAGGCCAGAGGACGACTCATGAAGGGTACTCAATGGAAATGGAGAGTGACGATGGTGTAGAGGTAATGTTCGAGGGTGAGGTGGCTTTCTAGTCTTTCTATTTCTAGGTTCTTAGTAAATTATGGCTTTTTGTACTTAGCTTTTGTGTCTCTTTTCTAGGTAACAAATTTGGTAGGAGTGAGACCAGAAGATCAATGAATCTCAAGCAAACTTGTTGTATTTTATGAAGAATTAATAGAGGCATGTTGACTCACTAAAAAAAATGTTTATATATTTAATATGAGATATATATATATATATATATATATATATATATTTAATATGAATGAGGTAGTAAAAAGTATTTCAAGTTTACTATTTAATAATAATTATTTATTTTATTTTGGAGTTAAGAACCTGTGAATCAGTTTGTTTGAATTTTCTAGATAAAATGAAAATGAAAAGAAAGTATATATTATAATAATATTAATATAAATATTATAATTTAATGAATTTATTTCTTTAAAATATAATATATAATATTTTTCTTCGGAAAACTAACTTATACTATCTTCTTAATAAAGAATTCTATAAAAGTATTAGTGTGACAATTGTATATTTAAATAATTAGTTAAAAGATATTTAATTTAATTAATAAATATAATGACATGTTTAATTTATATATAATTGTGATAGCCTTGGTCACTTTTTCATCTTTAAAAATGTTGTAATATTTTGAAAGATAAAATAAGCCACATGGGCTAAGCGGAAAGGGACAATGATTCCAGGGCTAAGGAGGATTTTGCTTGGAAGATTTTTTGGGTTTTTTTTACTACACCCATGAAGACTCACACATGGAAATTTAAAGGGGCATGTGGCATTATGATGGTTGGTTGGGCAAGAAGACACAAAAATCAATTAGTTGTAGATTTTTCCTGTAGATTCACAAGCTCATGCAATGTACTAAAGCACAAGACAAGAATCTACTTCTACTTTCAACCAACTAAATCCAATAGATCGATGAAAATAATATGAACAAGAAGAAGATAAATCAATGGCATATAGCATAAGATGTATCTAGGGAAAGCCACTGGTCAAAACCTTTACTATCTGTATTAGATTAAATCAGAAATATGAGTGAAGATACAAAGCTTGTTCTCATAGAACAATTCTGCACAAGTATGCTCAACTCTCTTAGCTCACAAGCTAGATCAAGCCAAATCCTTAGCCTATTTAGCAGATATTAAGCCCCTAATCTCTTGCATCATTGGTCAAAGATTTTAGATGAATACAATATGCTCTACTCAACCTTGAGCTTAACCTGCACAAGTATTTCCTATCCTCCACTTGATGACTTCCTTTGGAAAATACTTAGCCAAATTTCCAAGCCTCCAAGCTTCTAATTCTTTGTACAATTCCTGAGAGAATTAACCCATATTTAAAGGGAAATTCCTCATCCATAACAACGCAATCAAAAATTAGGTCCTTCTCTGATTGCATGCATGATATTTACAACTTAGTAAATCATACATCTAATAATACGTTGTCCCTACACTCTAATCTCATCCGAGTCTTTCTGTGAACTGACATGTTATGAAATCAGCTCACAAAAAGATAGAAAAGATAGATAAACGCCTTAGAAATAAGCCTCTTCGAGGGGGAAACCTCCTTTACATTACACAAATGAAAAATTCTTGATACAAATGACAATACCTCCTTTTTGTATATAGGAGTCTAAGGGGTCATAATATAATCGGAGCCGACATAACAATAATAATGTAAGGGAACAATAATAACAATAGTGGGCTTCTATGAGGCACAATAATAACAATACGGGGACTACATGGGTACAACAATATAATAAGGGGGTTGTATTAATAACAATAAGGGGTTACACTAGTAGTATAGGGGCCTAACATGCCCCTCTACTTCAAAAAGTGCTATCCTCAACGCTTGAGTAGTTCTTGATGCTTATGTATAAAATTCTTATCCTCCCATGTGGAATCTTCAACAGGTAAGTTCTTCCACTTGATGAGACACTCTGAAATTGATCGATTTCATAGCTGTCGGGTTCTTGTTTCTGTGACTACTCCAAGTTCCAATATGATTTTTCCTTCATCTTCAAGTTCTGGCAATATTGTTTGAATTGGGATCTTCTGCAACTTTTGAATGAGTGGCCACACTTCTTCGTCCTTCTTCCATTCATATCTTGTTTCGTTTATCAAATATGGTTGGATAATAGAAATAACACAAAACAATGCTTCCACGTCCTCATCCTTTCTTGAGAGTGAAACCGCAACAAAATTTTGCTTCCCTTTTCTGTAGATGATGTCAAAGTCATAACCCAACATATTTTTGACCCATATTTTTTGTTCTTCTAAAGATAATATTTGTTCTAAAAATTATTTAAGAGTATCATGATCCATTTTTACCTTGAAGTGTCTTCCCATTGGGTAAAATCGCCATTTCTTAAGTGCATGTAGTATTGCCAACATTTCCTTCTCATAAATAGCTTGCTTGAGATGTAGCAGTAAAAATACCCAGTCACCTACATCAAAACATTTTTCACTACGATGTTGATCTACCTGTTGTTTCATTTGATTCTGCACCAAAGTAGTGTTATCCTTTAAAATTTGGAGAACTTGTTGTTGATGCTCGATGTGATCTCTCATTGCTTGAACCTTTTTCTTCTTGATATGTCCTTCTATCTTGATAGTTTGAGGAGTGGTAATTCTAGCCAATGCATTACAAGATATGGTTGGATTCATTTCTTCTTTCTCGATGCGATCTTTCACATCTTGAACCTTTTTCTTCTTGATATGTCCTTCTATATTGAGAGTTTGAGGAGTGGTAATTCTTGCCAATGCTTTACAAGATATGGTCGAATTCATTTCTTCTTTATTTGGGATTGGTTCCTGATGTATATCCTCTTCTTTTGACGTTTCTTGATTCGTTTCTTCCTCTATGCTTATGACCTTTAGTGCATTTTCTATCACAATTGTAACAAAACCTTTTTTCTCTTTTCTCTTCCAACTATTGTGGTGTAACCCTTGTAGGTTGTGGAAGGCTAGGAGAAACAACACTTCCATCTTTATAGTTGCGAGGGGTAGACTTCCTTATTGCCATAAGTTTTCTTTCCACTTTTTAACAAATCCCTTTTTCTCTTTTTTCTTCCTATTATTGTGGTGTTTCTCTAAAGGAGTTTTCGCTCTTTGTATCCTCATAATGTGCTATAATTTCCTCCGTGAAAATTGACCACGTAACAAGTGGTTTACGAGAACAAAACCCTTTATACCATAAAAATTGATATTGTTCTATATATGAAGATGCAATACATACCTTTTGTAATAATTTACACCATGTAGATCAACATATTTCTTCATCTGTAGTATCCAATTTACCAGATCCTTGCCATCAAACTTCCTCATCTCGATTTTTCTTGATTTTAGGAGCTCGATCCTTAAATGACTGTAACTCTGTACTTTTGGATCTTTAAGTTCTGAAATTTCGTCTTGCAGTAGCCCTCTAAGTCCTCTTTCTAACCACGAAAGTCTGATCAAGATTGGATTCTGTAAGGAAGCGTTATGTCAAATCTCCCATGATGACCCGATTATAGATTGGTTCAGTAGAGAGAACTTGTACAAAGTGACATGTGTCACTGTTTCAACCTTAGGACCTAAAACGGATACAAAGAAAACTATAGTCCGTTTTCTTTCTAAAACTTATTACAAAATTTCTATTTGATGCTCAGAGAGACATTTATGATGATTTTACCAAGGTCACCTATTTAGGATGTAATTCGGGAGCCTGTAGAAACCCTAAATTCCTCAGATTATATCTCGGAAAATGTAGTGAGAAAAGATCTGAAATTCAAACTTGAGCTTCACCAAGATTTTGGTTCAGATGGGTTTTAATTTCAAAGTCTTCACCTTCGTAGAATAAATATTATAGCAAAATTCCATGATGACCTGCTTGAGATGAAATTCTGGAGCTTCCAAAAACCCTAACTTCCTTAGATCATATCTCCGAAAATATAGTTAGACAAGATCTCAAATTCGGACGTGAGGTTCAGACTGGTTTCTTCTCAAATGGTTTTTTTTTAGCTTCTGAAACTTCATAGAGAAAATACCACGATGTCCTATTTGGAGCAGTGAAACCCTAGAATCCACAGCTCCGATACCAAATGTTATGAAATCAGCTCACAAAAAGATAGAAAAGATAGATAAACGACTTAGAAATAAGCCTCTTCGAGGGGGAAACCTCCTTTACATTACACAAATGAACAATTCTTGGATGATACAAATGACAAGACCTCCTTTCTATATATAGGAGTCTAAGGGGTCATAATATAATCAGAGCCGACATAACAATAATAATGTAAGGGCACAATAATAACAATAATGGGCTTCTATGGGGCACAATAATAACAATATGGCGACTGCATGGGTACAACAATATAATAAGGGGGTTGTACTAATAACAATAAGGGGTTACACTAGTAGTATAGGGGCCTAACATGACATGTATGATTTTCTGACGAGGGAATCTTCAATTAACTAGAGTGACACTTGTGGAGGCACTATTGTACCAACTGACTTTTAACTCTCTATTAGTTCCTCAAACATTTTGGAACTAATTTAACTGAACATAACTCAATAAATTGAGTTACCTAATTAAAACTCATAATTAAATTTATCCTATACCCCTAAAACTTAGGGAGAACATATACATGACTTCCAAAATAATTCCAACTCGAAATTCCTAAGTTAACTAAGTCAACCTAACTTAGTTAACTATTACAAGTTTCTATGAGAAAAGAATTACAATTTTAATTCACAATTTAATTCAAGGACAAATTAAATTGGAATTTCTATCTATTTTTAACATTTCTTATTGCTATTTTAAACGCTCCTTTTGAACAAGAAAGGAATTCAGCTCGATTTTGATCCTAAACCTTTGGATTGTTTTGCATGCAACAATTCTCTCTAGTGTTGTTGCTACAACAACTCCAGAAACATAAAAAAACATCCAACCTGAATCAATATGATGCATTTGTCATCAAAGTCTCTGACTTTTATTGCCTCTGTTGACTGAAATTATCGTGAAAGGAAGACTTGGTGTATTTTCCCAAAGTACACCCCTTGCATGTATCAAATTTCTCAAGCGTACCTTTGGTAAGACCGGTAGAGATCTGTTGCAATATCTTCAAAGCCCCATGATGCAAGTGGCCCAATCACTTGTGCCACAACTCACTCAAAGAAGAACACTCCTCTACCTCTAGCTTATATAGATTCTTCACCCAAATCCCTATCTTCTTTACTTGAACCATGGCTATGTGTCAAAGGAACGCCTTTCCTTTCGAGAAGATCACATCATAGCCTCTATCCTCAAGCATGAAAATGGATACCAAGTTCTTCTTTAGCCTGGGCACATACATAAAATTATTCAAGGTGAGTGGAGCCCCATGCTCCCTCTGAAAAGTAATCGTGCCCAATCCAGTAACATTATACTTACTGTCGTCACCCGTCTCGATATGAATTTGGAAATATTTCTCCTCCATGACACTAAATAACTCTTTGTTGCCAGTCATGTGTAATGAAGCTCCACTATCTAAGTACCATACACTGCCCATTATTGATGACACCATGCATGCAATGAGGGAAACTTCCAATTCGAATTGAGAGACCAAAGCCTCACCCACCGCTCCTCCCGAGGACTTCTTCTTGGATTTCGTAAGTGGACAATTTGTAACAAAATGGCCCAGTTCATGACAATGAAAGCACTTAAATTTCATCATGTATTTCTTCTTACCTCCATGATAAGAATCCGATTTTGGAATGGAAAGCTTTCCCTTTCCCCTTATTCACCTTAATCTCTAAGGCACAATTCTCTTCATCATCAGTATTTGATGAAGAGCCATCCTTGGTGTTCCTCTTAATCTCCTCCTACATCAAATTTGACCACAGTCATTCCCAATCCGACATCTTCTCCCGACCATTGACAGAGTCCTAGAATAGTAAGACTCACCATATCATCCTCGACAATCGTGATTCCAACACTTCCAAGTTCATCATGACTTGGTCGAGTATTTTGGAATAGTCTCACCTTTCTCCATTTTGATTTTTCAAAGTTTATCCTTCAGTGACAATTTCCTTTGGTCACTGTTGTTCTAATACAAGTCCGTCAATGTTTTCCACATATCATACGAAGTTTCCTTGCCATGGAGACTCGAGAAGTTGTGGTCTCGAACTCCCTTAATGACTATCCGCCTCGCGTTTGCCACACACTTCTTCCATTCGGCCAAATTCTGAGCATCCGTTGTTGCTGGCTTATGAATTTATTAATGAATGAATTCCTTCAAGCCATTATCCTCTAGCACATCCTCCATTCTATCCCTACATGCTATAAAATTCGAGCTGCCTCCCAAGGCATACTTGAGACGCAAAATGTTGAATGCCATCTATTGATCCTGAAGTATGTATTGAAAATTCGAATTTCACCTGTAACCTAAAACTAAAAACTTTGAAATTGCCTCTAGTATATTGTTCTCAGCTCTAATACCATGTATAATTTTCCTTATATATTCACAAGCTCATGCAATGTACTAAAGCAAAGGACAAGAATCTACTTCTACTTTCAACCAGTGGAAGCCAATAGATCGTTGAAAACAATATGAACAAGAAGAAGATAAATCAATGGCAAATAACACAAGATGTATCTGGGAAAGCCACTACTCAAAACCCCTACTACCTATATTACATTAAATCATAAATATGAGTGAAGATACAAAGCTTGTTCTCACTAGAACAATTTTGCACAAGTATGCTCAACTCTCTTAG
This sequence comes from Pinus taeda, assembly GCA_000404065.3. Lineage (NCBI taxonomy): Eukaryota > Viridiplantae > Streptophyta > Pinopsida > Pinales > Pinaceae > Pinus > Pinus taeda. The sequence continues at coordinate 27,338 of APFE031047472.1, read as the reverse complement.
CTCACAAGCTAGTTCAAGCCAAATCCTTAGCCTATTTAGGAGATCTCCAAGCCCCTAATCTCTTGTGCCCTTGGTCAAAGAATTTGGATGAATAAAATATGCTCTGCTCAACCTTGAGCTTAACCTACACAAGTATTTCCTATCCTCTGCTTGATGACTTCCTTTGGTCAATACTTAGCCAAATTTCCAAGCCTCCAAGATTCTAATTCTTTGCACAATTCCTGAGAGAATTAGCCCATATTTAAAGGGAAATTCCTCACCCATAACTGCACAATCCAAAATTAGGTCATTCTCTAATTGCATGCATGATATTTACAAGTTAGTAAATCATACATCTGATAGTACACCGTCCCTGCATTCTAATCTCAAATGGGTATTTCTCTGAACCGACATGTATGAGTTTCTGATGAGGGAATCTTCAGTTAACTAGAGTGACACTTGTGGATGTACTAGTGTACCAATTGACTGTTAACTCTCTATTAGTTCCTCTAACAGTTTGGAACTAATTTAACTGAACATAACTCGGTAAACTAAGTTATCTAATTACAACTCATAATTAAACTCATCCTAGACCCCTAAAACTTAGGGAGAACATATGCATGACTTCCAAAATACTTCCAAATTGAAATTCCTAAATTAACTAGGTCAACTTAACTTAGTTAACTATTACAAGTTTCTAAGAGAAAAGAATTACAATTTTAATTCACAATTTAATTCAAGGACGAATTAAATTGGAATTTCTATATTCTATTTTTAACATTTCCTTTTTCTATTTTCAACACTCCCTCTCAAAAAGAAAGGAATTCAACTCGATCCTGATGCTGATCCTAAACATTTGGAATGTTCTTCATGCAACACTTCTCTCTAGTGTTGTTGCTACAACAACTCCAAAAAAAAAAAGGAAAAAAAAAAAAGAAAACCCATCCAACTTGAATCAATATGATGCATTTGTCATCAAAGTCTCTAACTGCTATTTGCTTTGTCAACTGAAACTGTTGTGAAAGGAATACTTGGTGTATTTTCCAAAAGTACACCCCTTTCATGTATCAACTTGCTCAAGTGTACCTTGGGAAGACCAGTAGAGATCTTTTGCAATATCTTCAAAGCCCCATGATGCAAGTGGCCCAATCGCCTGTTCCACAACTCACCAATGTTTCAGCTCTACACCCTTTCTAATTTTGTGCTCAAAGTAGCACACTCCTCTACCTCTAGCTTATAGATATTCTTCACCAGAATCCCTGTCTTCTTTACTTGACCCATGGCTATGTGTCGATGGAATGCCTTTCCTTTCGAGAAGATCACATCATAGCCTCCATGCTCAAGAATGGTAACAAATACCATGTTCTTCTTCATCCTGGGCACATACATAACATTATTCAAGGTGAGTGGAGCCCCATGCTCCCTATGAAAAGTAATCGTGCCCAATCCAATAACAATGTACTTCTCGTCATCACCCATCTCGATATGCATCTAGAGATCCTTCTCCTCCAGGTCACTAAATAACTCTTTGTCACCAGTCATGTGGAATGAATCTCCATAGTCTAAGTACCACACAATTCCCATCATTGATGACACCATGCATGCAATGAGGGAAAATTCCAATTCTAATTGAGAGGCCAAATCCTCACCCGCAACTCCTCCCGAGGACTTCTTAAGTGGACAATTTGTAACAAAATGGCCCAGATCATGACAATGAAAGCACTTAACTTTCACCATGTCTTTCTTCTTACCTCCATGATAAGAATCAAATTTGGAATGGGAAGCTTTCCCTTTCCCTTTCTTCACCTTAATCTCTAAGGCACAATTCTGTTCATCATCAGTCTTTGATGAAGAGCCATCCCTGGTGTTCCTCCTGATCTCCTCCCACATCAAATTTCACCAGAGCCATTCCCAACCTGGCAACTTCTTCGACCACTGATAGAGTCATGATAACTATGCCAACTCTTTGGGAGTCCTAGAAGAGTAAGACTCACCATATCATCCTTGAAAACCATGATTCCAACACTTCCCAGTTCATCACGACATTGATTGAACTTGGTCAAGTATTTTGGAATAGTCTCACCTTTCTCCATTTTGATTTTTCAAAGTTTATCCTCTAGTGCCAATTTCGTTTGGTTACTGCTATTATGATACAAGTCCATCGATGTTTTCCACATATCATATGAAGTTTCCTTGCCATGGAGGCTCGAGACAATGTGGTCTCGAACTCCCTTAAGGATTATCGCCCTCGCCTTCGCCACACACTTCTTCCATTCAGCCAAATTCTGAGAATCCAATGTTTTTGGCTTAGGAATTTATTGATCAATGAGTTCCTTCAAGCCATTATCCTCTAGCACAACCTCCATTCTATCCCTCCAGGCTATAAAATTTGAGTTTCCTTCCAAGGCATACTTGAGCCACAAATCGTAGAATGCCATAAACTGATCCTGAAGTACGTATTGAAAATTCGAATTTCACTTGTAACCCAAAACTCAAAACTTCAAAATCCCCTCTAGTATATTGTTCTCAGCTCTGATACCATGTATAATTTTCCTATAGATTCACAAGCTCATGCAATGTACTAAAGCACAGGACAAGAATCTACTTCTACTTTCAAGCAGTGGAAGCCAATAGATCGATGAAAACAATATGAACAAGAAGAAGATAAATAAATGGCACATAACACAAGATGTATCTAGGGAAAGCCACTGCTCAAAACCCATACTACCTATACTACATTAAGTCAAAAATATGAGTGAAGATACAAATCTTGTTCTCACTATAACAATTCCGCACAATTATATTCAACTCTTTTAGCTCACATGCTAGTTTAAGCCAAATCATTATCCTATTTAGCTAATCTCCAAGCCCCTAATCTCTTGCATCCTTGGTCAAAGAATTTGGATGAATAAAATATGCTTTGCTCAACCTTGAGCTTAACCTGCACAAGTGTTTCCTATCCTCTACCTGATGACTTCCTTTGGCCAATACTTAGCCAAATTTCCAAGCCTCCAACCTTCTAATTCTTTGCAAAATTCCTAAGAGAATTAGCTCATATTTAAAGTGAAATTCCTGATCCATAACTGTGCAATCCAAAACTAAGTCATTCTTTGATTGCATGCATGATATTTACAACTCAATAAATCATACAACTAATAGTACATTGTCCCTGCACTCTAGTTTCGATCGGGTCTTTCTCTAAACTGACATGTATGAGTTTCTGATGAGGGAATCTTCAGTTAAATAGAGTGAAACTTGTGGATGCACTAGTGCACCAATTGACTGTTAACTCTCTATTAGTTCCTCAAATAGTTTGGAACTAATTTAATTGAACATAACTCGGTAAACTGAGTTATCTAATTACAAATCATAATTAAACTAGGGAGAACATATACATGACTTCCAAAATACTTCCAACTTGAAATTCCTAAGCTAACTAAGTCAACTTAACTCAGTTAACTATTACAAGTTTCTATGAGAAAAGAATTACAATTTTAATTCACAATTTAATTCAAGGACAAATTAATTTGGAATTTCTTGATTCTATTTTTAACATTTCTTGTTGCTATTATCACCGTTAGCGATGGCAAGGTCAACTAAAAAAATTAATATGAACAAAATGGAAAAGTGGGTTGCATTTCATTGGCTGAGAATTTATTGGGCTAGACTGGCAAAACAATAGAAACAGGGAAAAATTTAGGCCACTAAAAGATAGGTTGTAAGAGAAAGATTTAAGGAGGGAAACAAGTTGCACGAAGAGGAGAGAAGAAGGGGGATTCAACCTACTCTGTGGGGAGGACAGAAAGAGAAATGACACTTAAATCACCCATCTATTAGATGATGGTTACACCTTCTAAACATAATATTGATCCATATATATTTCTTAAGGAAACGCTCACAAGTAGAGAGCAAGGGGTTCAAATGTTGTTAAGAACAATACTCTATCTAAGGCATTGGAGGAGTGTGTACGCAAAAGAAAGGAGCTCTATTTGTTGTGAATTTTTTTTGGGATTCCTAATCCAACTAACATCATTGTTTCAATCCATAAGAAACCTTCTCAAGCCCTAGGACCTAGCTTGGGGGAGACAATTGCACAAGAATTTTGGTTGCAATTAGTCTATGGTTAGGAAATGAGTCATTGTCCTTAACTCAATTGTTTGTCTTCGGTTGAGGTATATGTTTCTCTCATGTTAATAACTTAATGAATTACCATGGTTATTAAAGCACTGAACTAATGGTGCATTTTAGCTACTCTTGTGTGTTGAAATACAAATATGCACCTACCTATGTATGTACGGTGTGTATATACCTATTTACATTATGTTGGGTGAAATTTATTTTATGTAATAAGATGTCATATATAGTATGCTTAGGTATAAATACCGCAATATATAAATCCTATCCTAAAATGTTAGTAGGAATAGGGATTTTATAGAGTGACTAAGGCTACAAACATATAGTATAATACTAATGCATGTCTATATAAATAGGCCAAATGATCATGATCATCCATGACCTCGGAGATGATTGTGATATATTTTAAAATAGATTTTGTGTTGTATTGACAAATCCATGACATGCATATGTTAAAATCATGATATCTTCTAAGAAAATATTCCTCTTAGATATTTCATCAAAGCCTATATGAGCATGGGTTCAAGGATTGATAATCTTGTTACTGAATTTTAACATTTACAACACCCCCCTCAAATGGCTTAGTGAATAAAGAGTTCTAATATGACGAACTATCATGATATAAACTTATGCAAAATGTGTACCTACCAAGTAGGAATTCTGACTCTTACACCAAATACAATGAGCCAATTTCTAGCCAAATCACTTCACCTTTATCATCATTCTTTCAACATATGCTCACTTGACATCTCTGGAACAAAGTATGGAAATCCATGGGAAAATAATAGAGAGAAGATTTTCACTTTGAGGTATTTTAGTGAATTCTCCTTTACACGTATGGAAAATGTGAGAGAATGGAGTTTGTGGGTGATGTGTTTAACAAAATATCTGAACCATATGTGGTTTATTGGATAACACTAATTGATTGATATTCCATGCATGGATCTTCCAAGGAGATCCTTAATCTTTTGAAGATATGAAACACTCTGGCATAAGCGAAAACCATGTCACTTTAGTTTTGTAGAAGGTTTTGACCTTACACCATTTCCATAATCACCATAAGCCAACTGCACTTTCAATGGAGGGATGAGTGATACTATGAGCTCTGACATTGATTCCAAATGCCATTGAGAAAATTGGTTGTTCCACAACACATAGATTAACCATATCTTACACAAATGACTACTTTTGCATTGCAATTTCATATGTACTTGTTAAAGAGTGCAACGAGGGATAATTCCCCATCCTATAAGCCCCTCCTTTGATGGATTTTTTCACATTTGGATTCCCTTTGATGGAATCTCACTTCACCTGGAAAATTAGAATTTTTGCATTACTATAAATGCCTCAAAATCAGGTCAGCCCCAAGCTTCCCCTCTTCAAGTCGACCCAGTGATGAAGAGGCATGACTTTTCACTTCATGACAACCACTATAAATATAAATCAATACCTCCTCATTTTGGTACATTCATCCACAACACATTCTCTCTCATCTTCTGATTGGTTCGTACACCTTTTGAGGCAACTCTATCTTCCACACATGTGAAGGGTTCCTTGGTTCGGCATTGAATTTTATGTGGTAGACTTTGACCAATGCTGATTGGTTGTTATGTTTCTCATGAGTTGAATTTTATGTAGTAGACTTTGACGAGTGTTGATTGAGGACTTTCTGAGGTGATTTGACTGTGTCTTGACTTGGAAATGTTCCATTTGGGTAGGATGCATTCATTGGCACACAAACCGAGTAATTTTGAGCATGTTGACTAGTGTTGATTGTAGGTTGGATTGTTGACTTTGACTACTGAAAATTGACTCAGTTTGACTAGTTTTTCAACTTTGTTTTGGGTTGACTTTCACCTGTTGAAGAGGTTGAGTTCTTGGCTAGTTTGACCAAATTGTTTGGAGGTTTTTTTTACCATATTTTGACTACTGTTGACTAGGCTAGTTAGGACAAGTTGATTGTTGTTGAAAGACTTCAAAATTGCAAATTTGACAAAGACATATTTGGATCAGATTGGGATTCTTGTTCTGGGCATTGTTTCTGGTTGGTCATATTTCTTTGGATAGTCAAATATTTGACTTTGACTTTGTCATCATTGTACAAAATTGGATTTTCTTTCTCTACTGGACATTTGATATTTATCAATAAGAAGGATTGTTGGGTTCTCCCCCTTGTGGCATTTTTCCTTGGCATTAGCCTAAATATTTGTGTTTATTGTATTGGGTTGTATTCTTGTGCATTATTGTTGATGTTATATCTATAGTTACTATCAATAATGAACTATTGTTGAAGCTTAATGTGATTGATATTGGAATCTAAAGTGAAATTGTTATTGTGCTAATAATATATTGAAGTAATTGTTACAAGCATAGAACATACCATAAAACTTAACATGGTATTAGGGCCAAGGTGAAGACAAGCCCAAGGAAAAAGTAAGCAATCACTTTTGGAAATATTGCTACTGTTGGACAAGGTCTATTAAGACAAGTCTCTATGGATTCTACCTCTTATTTCAAGACAGAGGATAAGCTCAATGAGAAATCAACCCTATCATGCTTGCAAGATGACACTTGATCTAAATTTGGAGGAACATGAAGTATTGGACTATGTGCAAGGGAAAGTTATGGAGCCTCCTTCAAATGAACATGTTGTTGCTAGAATGAAGTATAGAAATGGTGAGATCAAAGCTAAGAAAATATTGACTCCATTCAAAAACATTTAGTTGCCTATATTTTTGCTTTGGTAACTTCTAAGGAAATTTATGACAAGTTGACTGGGATGCTCAAAGTCAACAATGCAAATCAAATCCTCTTCCTCAAGAACAAGTTAAGGGATATCAAGATGGACGAAGGGGAGTCTATTGAAGCCTATTTCATGAGAATTATTCAAGCGAATAATGATCTTCTATCTATCGGAGAAGTTACTGCTAATAAAGAACTCACCCTCATTGCTCTTGGAGGTCTTTCAAGGCCATGGAAAACATTTGTCACCACCATTCTCAATAATGACATGATACCTAGTTTTGATGAGCTATTGGCTTGATGCACTCAAGAGGAAATAAGGATGATGGAGAGAGATAAGTCCTATAATGGAAATGAACCTACTTCGTTCTTTACACGTGTTAATAGGAGGAATGATGATGATCGATTTAATTCAAGGAGACATGGTTAAGGATATAAGAAGGGATTCAAAGGAAAAGGCAAAGGAAGATGCTACAATTGCAACAAGTTCACCCACTATGCTCAAGAGTGTCCTAACAAGAATAATCCTCCAAGGGATAATAATAACAATCAAAGAAACAAAAAGTCTAACAAAAAAGGAAAAAGGAATGCTCTTGTTGCTTGAGAAGCAAATAATCAACCTCCCAAGAGGAAAAGAAATGTCAAGTATGATGAAAATAATGCTGTAGAAAAAAAAGATGAATAGTATCTCATTTATGCTTTGTCTACTACCTCTCCTTCAGACACCTTGGATCATTAGTTAATTGATAATGAAGCCTCAAGGCATTTCACTAGATATAAGGAGGTTCTCTCAAATTTAGTTTAGAGGAATACTAGCCTAAATATTGTTCTTGGATATAAGGCAATCTACCCCATGAAAGGGGTAGGAATTGTTACTCTTCACTTGAACTGTGGTAAAACTATGCATATTCAAGAAGTCTTGTACGTGCCTGATTTGAAGAAGAATTTGGTGTCTATTTCTATGATGGAATACAAATATTTCAAGGTATCTTTCATTGATGGAAACGGGTGTGCATGGCATAGGAACTTCAAAGATTCTTTTACTCTTGCATTTAGGGTTGATGGTCTTTATCAAGTTGGTGGAAGTCCTTTGGGAGAATTGGAAAGTTATACCTCTATTCAATGTGATCTATGGCACTGGAGATTTACCCACTTACATTACAAAGCCATACATGGAGTAAGGAAGATGATCACAGGAATGCCCAAGTTTCATATGAACCATGAAGGATTTTCTCAAGGGTGGGCAGCTGGGAAACATACAAAGGGACCATTCCCTTATAGTGAGAGAAAGACAACTGGTATTCTTCAATTGATCCATTATGACTTGTCTGGTTCCTTTCTCGTAACTTGATTGGGAGGATATTTATACTATGCAATATTTTTGGATGGCTTCTCCCAAAAAACATGGATTTATTTCTTGAAGAGGAAGGATGAATTGTTCAAATGGTTCTATTCTTTCAAAGTGTTGGTGGAGAATCAAATATGTAAGAATACCAAGACGTTGAGAGCTAATAATGGAACCGAACAATGAATTTAATCACTATTATAAAGAGGTAGGCATTAACAAGGAGACGACATTTTGTATACTCCATAGAAAAATGGATTTGTTGAAAGAAAGAATCGAACTATTATGGAAGCCACCTGTGCCATGATCTATGATCAAGGTCTACTAAATTTTTTGTGGGGAGAATTTTTTTCACTAGTAAGAAACCTAATGTTTCTCATTTTAGAATATTTGGTTTTCCTATGTATTTTCATGTGCCAAGAGAGAAAAGGAACAAGTTGGAAGCTTCTAGGAAGAAAGGTTTATTTGTTAGATTCAGTGAAAATTCAAAGGCATATATAATTTATGTACATGTTCAAAGAGATGCGGAAGTGAGCAGAGATGTTACTTTTGATGAATACACTACCCTCGACAAAGCAAAATCAGATCTCCCCACTCAAGAAGGATGATGATGCTACTGAAAAATAATAAGAAACTCTGATGGATGAGCCTATCCCCAATGTTAATGGCTCGATGGATCCTCTTGATCCACCTCCTAGTGATCCCTCTACCTCAAAGAAAAGACTGCTATGGATCTGGGATACTCCTCAAGATGCAAAAAATCATTCTGCCCCTAGAGGAATATTTTGAGAAAGTAAGAAGCGTAACAAATGTCAAGGATACTTGGCTACCATGAGTACTATCATTCAAACTAAACCTTTCACTTTTGAAGAAGTTGTAAAGCAACAGGTATGGAAAGATATGATGGTTGAGGAGTATGAGTCAATCATGAAGAATATGTATAAGAAGTGGTGCCTAGATCCAAGGACAAGTCCATAGTCACTTCAAAATGGATCTACAAAGTTTAACATGGAGCTAATGGAAGTGCTGAAAAATATAAAGCAAGTTTGTGGCTTGTGGTTTCTTTCAGAAGGAAGGAATTGACTATGATAAGATATTTTCACTAGTTGCTCGATACACCACTATTGAATTCATAATTTCTCTTACTACCAATCAAGGATGGATCCTACATCAAATGGATGTCAAGACTGCATTCTTGCATGGATCACTTAAGGAGGAAGTATACTTGTAACAACCTCAGGTGTTTGAAGTACAAGATAGAAGGACACATGTATGTAGATTGAAGAAATCCCTCTATGGGTTAAATAAATCCCCTAGGGCTTGGGATGAGAGGATTGATAACTATCTTATGAAGTTGAGATTTACAAGGAGATATGTTGATCCAAACATATACTTCAAGGTGAAAAGGACATGCCACTTAATTTTGTCTTGTATGTCGATGATCTATTTCTGACTGGTGCAGACCCTCTTATGTATCAATGTAAGAGGGAGTTGACTTTCGGATTTGAGATGAATGACCGAGGAATGATGCCTTACTTCCTAGGCTTGGAGGCCTGGTTAAAGATAGACAAGATTTCCTTTCTTAAGGGAAATACATTATGAAGTTGTTAGAAATATGTGGTATGGTGGAATGCAAGTTTGTGTCTACTCTGATGGAACTAAATTTCAAGAAGGTATGTGGAAGTGTTGCTGGTCCAAAATTAGAAAATCCTTCTAAATATAGATAACTTGACGGGCCCCAATGCTCTTGGTGAACACCTGACCGAATATATGCTTTGTTGTAAATACTTTTAGTCAATTTAAGGTTGAGCCTCATCATGTACATTAGGTTTCTACAAAGAATCTTCTAAGATATTTGCATGGCACTATCAACTATGGAATGAGATATACTACCAGGAATTTGAGGCTACATGGATATTATGATGTTGACTGGGTTGGTAGTGTGGTGGATAGAGAAAGCACATATGGATGTTGTTTTTCTTTGGGATCTGCTGTAATTTCATGGATGAGTTGAAAACAAAAATATATTGCACTAAGCACTACAAAGGCTGAATATATTGCATCTAGCTTCACCTATTGTGAAGCTATTTGGTTGAGGAAGCTCTTCAGTGAGATATTTGAGCATGTGTTGGATACCACCATCATTTATTGCGACAATCAAAGTGGGATTCATCTCTCACATAATCTCATGTTCCATGGTTGATCCAAACATATTGATATTAGGTATTGCTTTATCCAGGATATGGTACAACAAGGGAGAAATAAGGCTCCATCATATCAAGTCGGATAAATAGGTTGCTGACATCTTCACAAAGCCTTTAGGAAACACCAAGTTCTCAATCTTCAGAGACAGACTTCGAGTCGTGGAAAGACCCTCTCATGAGGGTCTCGCTTGAGTTGGACATTGAGCTCTGGGAGCTACTAGGGGGCTTGGTGTACTTCTTGGAGCTATATGAGAATAGGGTGGGTGGTTCACCTTCCCATGTGGAGTATATATCCCAACATGATTAAGCACATGGTGATTTCTTCACCTTCCCCTTTGAACGACACTATTTGAGCATAGTGTGAGTGGTTCACCTTCCCCTATGGATGCCCCAACATACATCCTCCTGTTGAAGTCTAGGTCTCTTGAGAAGTACCTCTCATGTTTCCAATGAATTGGGAAAATAGGTTAGGTTTAATTGGTACTATCGATGGACACATCAGGTACTACTATATTCCCTATGATTAGGATGCATGATTTTCAATAGCTTGATCTCTAAGGATCGGGCCTGGAAGCGGTTCTTGTCCCCTAGACATGAGAAATCACCTTGCCATTTTGGTGAGGGTTGCAGGGTCTTATGACCCACCATCTTTAAATCCTTTCCTATAGATCTATAATATCAATTTTCAACAAAGACAAGACAAGTTGCAGAGATGGTATTGGATGGACATGATGGCATAGAAATGGGTGGACGTAGTCAATTGGAATTAATCCCTAGTTGAGAGGGAGTGTTAAAGAGTGCAACTAAGGTATGATTCCCCATCTTAGAAGCCCCTCCTTTGCTGGATCTTTTCACATTTTGTTTCCTCTTGATGGAATCTCCCTTCACCTGGAAAATTAGAATTTTTGCACGCCTATAAATGCCTCAAAATCAAGTCGGCCCTAAGCTTCCCCTCTTCAAGTCGGCTAAGTGATGAGGGGACATGAAATTTCACTCCACGCCAACCACTATAAATATATGTCAAGACCTCCTCATTTTGGCACATTCATTCATTAAACATTCTCTCTCATCTTCTAATTGGTTCTGTTATCACTCCAGGAAACTCTCCTAGGTTGCAAATCGAAGATGCTTGGTAACATATAATATTCAATATTGTTCTTTGAACTATTGGAATGGATGATGGTTTGGATCAAGTCAAATAACCATTTTAGCTCTATTCTCACTCAAGACATGCATGAACATCCTCAACAATATAAGGGTTTAGACCACTAATGCTCAATAGTTTATAGATTCAATGGATAGATGGAGAATATTGACTGTACCAGCATATGCATACATAAACATATATGATGGCCAGCTACAGGAAGTAAATGGAACTTGCAAATCTAATTTATCAATGTAGAGATAAGATGACAGTTATCTGGCATTAGACATGGTAGAAACATGAATAACCTATTCAAGTGCAAGCATAGAACAACAGAGAAAATGAGAATTGAACATGTAACATCAAAAGAAGCTTATATTGGTGGAGTGAAGATGAGAAGCTAGAGGAGTAGAGTCTCCACAACCTCCAAAGTTTGAACCCTTATTACATCTAGTTTTCAGATATTTATAGCCTTTACAATGATACTCAGCCTCCTGAGGCTTGAGAGGTCTTAATCTATCACTCTGTCTTGTTTAATTTTTTGATTCCCTAAAGGCAAGCATGGCTTAGAGGTTTTTCTCCTTCTGATAGAGGAATAACCACATTAAGATATTTTGGATAGTTTGTTGCGTTGTTTGGGAGCTCTCTCGTGCCAGAGATGCCCCATAATGTTTGTTGATTTTGGATAAGCTACATTGTTGATGCCTCATGGATGATTCTGCTTCGGGCTAGCTGCGTGTGCTCCATGACTATTCTTGTTTGATTTGGTTGTGTTGTGTTATTGATGCTCCCCGATCTTGTTTGATTTGGGTTGCAGCGTGCTGTGGCCCTTCTCTTTCCCTTTCTGGGCTCCTGTTTCTCGGCAATATGTCTCCCAGGCTCTGTTATATGGTGGAATGGGTCTTCTGGCCCTTATAATCCCTTTAAATGGCCCCTTTCTGTTAACACATGATTGTTTTCTGTTTTAAACAGAAAACACAGTGACACTGCGAAAATCCCGCCCACCTATGTCCTTTTCAGACTTAAGAAATCATTAGAAATGGCTTATTCTCCTCTTCGGTCCACCTTTGCAGTGACAACACATCTCCACCATTGATCTGGGAGTCCCAGATCCAACAGTGATGATCCATTTTGGGTGCCTCTTTTGTACTAGAGTTAACTGCCCAATGAGGGCGGTTTTCTCTCTTCTTGTCTTGGACACATGGCAGCAATTGTATGGCATTAGGCGAAGCTCGGCCTAAACCACTTACCGCCCATGGCCCTCCCGAAATCCTACCTGTTTTGTGATTTTTCCTTTATATTGGAAATATGTCAAATCATTGAAAATTTATGAAAAAACAACATTGGCGGACTTCAAATATCATATATTCCACTTCCCAGAACCTTTTGGATCTGGGGCTCATCATAATTGCACTGGCCAATGCTTCCTTCGTATCTTCATTATACAACGAAAATACATGAAATACATTAAAAATGGAACTTCTGCGGACTTGAAAATATATCCACTTTGCTTCCCGAAACCCTTTCGGGTCCGGGTTATATCGCATCGCAAATACGTATGTGCATAGGCTTTGCCCGTGGTATATTTCCGATGTGATATCAGCGATGTGATAAATTGCAATTAGGTGTCACTCGCTCCCTGGGCCTTTATATAACAGAACATATGCTCCCCGCCAATCCGATCATCGGTGATCACAGATCGGCAGTGTCATGTGCCCGCCTTTAAACTATCCCCTCTGCTTGGCCGATTGCGATTAGCCGATTAGATCTGGGCCGTTGATCGGCTAGATCTAACGGCTGCTGTGCATTTCCATGCTCAACCCTGTGATAGTTGGTTTTTGACTGTTTTAAGGTGTTTTAGCATCTCGATAGTGTATTTCCGCCCTTCCAAGGGCTCTCCTCTTGCGCTGATTTTGACCCTTGGATGATTTTTGAGCAGATGCTAAAGATTTCAAGAGCATATATGGATCCCATGGGATGATTTTAAGCAATTTTGGAAGGATCAAATTTTGGGCCTTTTGCTAGCGAGGCTAACATTGGCTCCTTCTGGGGATGAAAGCCTCCCTGTGAGGTTTCAATGATCACAGATTAATGCCTTTCCTGTAAAACAAAAATTAAATCTTCCTTCTAGTGTTCCATTGGGCATGGAGTCTATTTTGTAATGAAATAAAAACTGGGAAAAACATATTTACAATGACAAGGATTTAAAGCCTTAAACGAAATAAAGTTTCAAGAACCGCCCATTTACTGGGCTACCAAAAGTATCTTCTCCTTCCAGACTGTGTAGAATGAATGCATTGTTCTGTTGAACTTGAGCGATGACAAAAGGACCTATCCACAAGGAGTCAAACTTGCCATCGTTACCTCTCTTTTCCTTAAATGCATTCCATTTAAGCACCCAATCGCCAGCTTGGAAATTGTCCACTTTTGCCTTCCTGTCAAAGCTTTCTTTGATTTTCTTCTGATGAGATTTTGACTTCTCAACCAGCTGCTCTCTAATCTATTGTAGTTCAACCAGGTTATTCATTCTTCTTACCATATCATTCTCTTCATCTTGTTCTTCTTGCAAGAACTTAACCACAGGGAGAATGAGCTGGATGGGGAAAACAACATCAGTGCCATAAACCAGTTTGAATGGAGAATTCCCTATGGACCTTTTGATGGTAACTCTGTCAACCCATAGTGCAAACTTCAGCTTGGAATCCTAACTCTTTTTGTTGTCCTCTAACAGCGTTTTGATTACCCTTACCAGGCTCTTATTAGATGATTCTGCCAGGCCATTGCCTTGAGGATAATATGCAAAAGAATGTACCACTTGAATGCCCATGGATTCAATCATGTACACCAATTATTTTTCCTTGAAAGCTACTACATTATTAGTGACTAGTTTGGTTGGGCAACCAAATCTAGTGAAAATATTCTCGTGCAAGAACTTTATGACAACTTGATGATTGGCATTCTTAGTGGGTATAGCCTCAATCCACTTGGTGAAATAATCAGAGGCTACTAAGATCCATTTATGTTGGCCACTGGAATGTGGGTTGATCTCACCTATAATGTCCAAGCCCCACTATTGGAAGGGACCATTGACATGTATTGGATTTAAGGGCAGAGATTTTAGTTGTTGTCTTCCTGCAAACCTCTGGCACTTGTCATAGGCTTTTACAAAAGAAAACACATAAGAGAACAGAGTAGGCCAATAATATCCAGCCCGTAGGATTTTGTGAGTTGTGGTTTTCCAATAATGGTGCCCTCCAAAGATGCTAGAATGGAACTAGTGTATGACTTTGGTAGATTGTTCTTTATCTAGACACCTCAAGAGGATTCCAGATGGGTCTTTCCAATAAAGCAAATTTTTATCAATATAGAATTTGGTTGATATGAGTTTAATGGCATGAGCTTGACTTGAGCTAAGCCCTGGAGGGACTTCTAGCTTTTGCAAAAAATGAACTATGCTGTAATACCATTCACATGTGGCTAGGTTTTTAGCCAATGACTAATTCTGCTTTGGCTCTTTTGCTGCTTCCCCTGTCTGCTCCTCATCTGAATTTAAACCCATGGAATTTATGTCCAACAAGCAACAATTTTCTTCAGCCATAAGTTTAGCCA
This sequence comes from Pinus taeda, assembly GCA_000404065.3. Taxonomy (NCBI): domain Eukaryota; kingdom Viridiplantae; phylum Streptophyta; class Pinopsida; order Pinales; family Pinaceae; genus Pinus; species Pinus taeda. Next base: position 12,181 of record APFE031047472.1, on the reverse strand, counting down.
AGCCCTAGCCTTTGACAAGCTTAGTGGGCTTCACCTCTATGTTAAATTCTATGAATTTTGCAATACATTTAGCTCTCTGCCCATCGATATCTAGTTGAGTTAAGACATATTTTACTGAAGCTGAAGGTACATATGCAACTACTTTGGAATGCATAATATAAATTATGAATTCCTTTAAAGACTTTATGAGAGCATAAGCTTGTTTTTCAATAAGGTCATACCTTAGTTCAACATCCCTTAAAGTTTTGTTGAAAAAGGCCACAGGGTGCTCTATGCCTTCATCATTTTTCTGCAATAGAACTGCTGCAAGTCAAATTTTCCATTTAGTCCTAATTCTAAGGACTATGATAGTAGCACTGAAGAAGGGGAAGATGAAAAATATCCTCCAAGTCAGTAGTTCAAAAGCACAACTCATCATAGTGAGGATAACATTCCTCAAAATGATGATGAAAATGCTTATACAAATGATGATTCAACTATGGAGATGTTGCAAGGAAATATTGTATCAAGGAGTAGGAGTAGAACTTTTCGTATCAATCCAAGATGTTCTAGTTATACAAGTGGTAGAGAAGAATATCTAATGAGAAGAAGTTCTATCGGTGCTCTCATTTCAAGTGAATGTTGTCAAAAAGATTGCTTGAAACATATGGATTTCAAATTTGCATTAGAGAAAAGGAAGAGATATTTGTCAATGAATAAAAGCATGAAAATTTCATATTTAGTTGGGTGTATGAAATCTACATTTTCAAGTTATGATTATAATATTGGGTCTTTATTTATCTATAGAAAGGATTTCAAAGTGTTTCATTCAATGGGTAATTTTTGTCTCTAAAGAATCCAAGAAAATTTGGAGAAGGCTCCCACATTTTATTCAGCAATACGTCATAAATGATAGTTTGGACCATTATCAAATACTGCAATGTCATGGATGAAAGATATATTTTCAAAGCATGGAGAGTGTATGCCAAATAGAGAGACAATACATATTCCAGATAATTTTTCAAGACAATAAATCTACAACTTATACAAAGAATATGCAGAAGGTTCTGAGGGACATGGTCGATTTATTACATATCAATATTCTATGAACGTATGGAAGAAAGAACTCAACAATGTCCATATTCTTAAAACAAGGATGGGGATTTGCAGTATATGTGCTTCTCTTAAATAAAAAAGGGATAAATGTGAAGGCTCAAAAAGAGGTAAGCATTCATAACTTTAACTTTTAAAATTGTATAGTCATCAACTATGAAAACGTATTTATGAATGACTTTCTTTTATGTTGTGTAGATTCCATTGTCAAAGAACTTCAGGAGCATCGCGAACAACAAACAAGTGAAAGGAAAAAGTTGTACAAGCATCGAAAGAAGTGTTATGATAATCCGAATAAATATTTGGGTTTGATAATTGATGGTATGGACTAGAAGAAAACTCTTTTACCACATTTTGTTCGTACACCCAAAAATTTACTGGAGGAAAATTTTATTCAATATCACTTGGTCAGTTGCATGGTCTTCAATGGAAAAATGTTGCCAAGGGTGTACTTCACAGCTCCAAATATTCATAATGATGCAAACCTGACAATAACCATAATTCATGATGTTCTTTCTCATTGGTCTAGTAATCTTCCTGAAGTTTTGTATCTACAATTGAACAACACTTGCCGTGAAAACAAAAATCAGGTTGTTTTTGGGTATCTAAACATGCTTATTGAATTGAGAATTGCTCAGAAGGTAAAGGTTGGTTTCCTTCTTGTTGGGCACACTCATGACCATTTGATGAGATGTTCAGTTGTTTTTTAGTCACATTAAGGAGGAAGGAAGTTGAGAGCTTGCCATCATTAATTGCATGTATTAATAAATCATACATGCTAGAGCATACTTTTGTTGTGTTGGAAGAAATTGTTGACATGCGAAAGTTTATTCTGGGATCGCATGGTGAGGAGAAATGCATTGAGCAACTTAATGACATTAGCTTCCAACATCAATTTCGTATCAAAAAAAATTGATGGGAAAACACTAACATGGGGAAAGAAGTATTCAACTACTGCAGAATGGGCACCGTCATCAAGTTTGGAATTTTTGAAGTTCATTCCAGATCATCCAATATTTGCATCACATATATTGTTATTACAATCAGTTGATGAAGTTCATAATGCATGCAAATAGAATAGAGATATAAATTATTATGATTGCCTAGAAGAAGTTAAAAAATGTATTATATATACATATGAGTACTTTGACATTGTTGATTCAGTTTGGTGGGCGTCATTTTTCAATAATCAAAGTGATATCATTTCAAGAAAAAACAAATGAAGATATACCTTTGAAAAATCCATTTATTTGGCCACAAAATGTGTCAAATGAACACGAGGAAAGAAACATTGTTGAACAACAACAATCTCAAGGTATTATTAATTCTTCACAGACAGAGTAAAGAGAGATGTATATTGGTTGCAGAAGATCTCGTGCACAACATGAAGCCATTGAAGACCTTTACAGGGGTTCAGTACAGGATATTAAGGAGGGTTGCATGATCGCAGTGCTAGCAGATGGAGATTCTAATGGTTGTCCATTCTGGGTTGCTAAGGTTATAAAGGTCTTTACATAAAATGAAAATTTTACAGGTGTTGAAGTACATTGGTATGCCACAAATACACACGGGGTGTAAATGGGTGTGTATAAGCCATAGATGGTAGCTAATAAAAAATTGGCAGAAAGAGAAAAAGAAAGGGTACAAATATAAATCGTCACTGCAAAAACCTCTTAAAATTGGAGGATGTTGACATACTTGTTTATGACTTCAATTTAACAAAGAGATGAACTCTTTGCTTCAAGATGATAGAGATTCTGAAAAGGTTGCTACCAGAAGGAACAATGTTGAGATGGGAGTGTGTTGAAACCAGTCGTAGATCCAGAAGAATTTTGAAACCTGAAATGGTGGGCATGCATGTCGACTCAGAGGGGACACTAGTTGATGAAAGATAAAAATATGGAACATATTCGTCTGCATTGAGTCATTCATCTGAAGATATCAAATCTGATGGTATGCAAAAAAATATGAGTGATTTTGAATAATTGTCTAAGACAATTTATATAATTGATGTTTGCTTCGTATCTTGAAATAAAAATTTTGATTTCCATATGGTGTTAAATCATAAGTTACGAGTCATTTTTATGTTATTGGATTATATGTTTTAATTATGATGATTTTTATTGTTTAGAGTATCTACAATGCAACAATAAATTAAAGATATAATGTATGTTTCATTCAATCTACAAATAATGACATTTTGATTAATTTAGTCATGTAATTTGTTCATAATTTCATGGTTTTTTAATTTTATGGTTGAAAATTTTCAATTTTTTTGTATCTTTAATGTTATGGTTGAAAACAATTAGAATTTTAGCGATCTTTAGTGTGATGTTATTATATGTTTAACAACATTGATGAAAACTAATAGAATTTTAAAGTGTTTTAGATCCCATTATTTTATCTTTATCGTTATTACTAAAACATGTTGAAATTGTACTTAGGAAAGAAAAATGCCATTCTACCAAAAACATTAGTGTGTTTTTTTCCTCAAAAACAATTGCTTTTTTGCACATAAAAATTCGGTTTTACTGGAATTTTTTAAAAATGTTGAAAATTGACCCTAAAAAAAAACCATCATTCCAGTATCAACACTTTTCGTTTTCAGGGTGTTTTTTGCACAATTTTTGCACAAAAAATTCGTTTTCACTGCCGTTTTTAAAACATGTTCAAAATTGACCCTAAAAAGAAAACCATCATTCCAATATATAGATGTTTCGTTTTTTGCACTGTTTTTGATGTTTTTTCAGGGTTTTTTGGCCAGAGTTCCCATTTTTGCTTCATGCTGAAGCAAATCCTTTCCCTTTTCCTTTCTACTTTCATTTTCGTGTCTCATTCGAAATTTTGTCTTCTTCATTTTTTCTTCCCCTTCATTCTCTCTTTTGTTGGGTGTGGAGCCTGATTATTTTCTTGATTCAGAGGTAATGTTTTAGTTGCATTTGGATTTCAATCCCTTATGGGGGGTGTGGGGGGGCTTAAAACACAAACCCCCCACCCCCCCCCAACATAGTGTCATCAGGGTGGGGCGTGGGCTTGGCAGGGTCCAGGGGTAGCACCCTTGAAGAAAAATTAGAGAAAATTTGCCTTGTAAATCTTGTAATTTTGTAGTCAATCTCGATTGTTTGTCAGGTGGAAGATTTAAAAGTAGAAGTTATGTTAATTTAGGATTTTTTCCTTAGAAGTAAACCCTTAATTTATATGATGGTATTGTATTGTGACTATGTATTATTTTGTGACAAAAAAACATAGGAAACTGTGTGAGAGATAAGAGGAAGTTACAAGAAATTTTCTATAGGTTGTATCCCTTCAGTTTGCTAAATAATATAAAAAGGAATGACTGGTTGTTTCTGTGGGGATGTAGCCCAAATTGGGTGAACCACGTATATATGTGTCTCTCTTGTTTTATGATTTTTTTAGTGTTGTTGTTTTTGCAACATTTTATGTGTTCCATTTCTTTGTTATTTAATTTCTAACATATTTATGTTGATCATTAAAATCTTCTCCCTGATTCTTCTTACTTTATTTTTCTTCTAACCCCCTTCTTTTTAGCTTGGTCAAATATTTTCTTAGATTTCAAATATATATATATATTGGATATTTTGATGGCTCGACCCAACCCGAGGGCTGTGGGGAGGGGCTATATTACACATCAACAATCTTGTGTCCTACAAAATCCAAGTCGACCTAGGAAGAGGCACCAATAATTATTGACCCAGGTGGATATTGGTGGCCACTTGCCAAGTCCACTTGGACCCCCACCATTGTTTCTAAAAGCCTTTCAGTTTCCTTAATTCTAGCACACTTTACTATTTTTAGCAGTTTTTCGGGTCCTGAACTTTTAGAGCCGTTTTGAGGCCCTAAATGACATTTTTTGGGAAAACCGGGAGCAACATGGGTCCATGGGCCGATGTTACTCTTCCCAAAGTTTTAGTTCTCAGATAGATCTTTCTAAGGAGATACTGTGCATGTCAAACGAAGATCGAATGGCAAAGTTACAACCCTAGGAAGTTGATGTACCAATTTACCCAAACGAGGCCCACAATTTGGTGTTTCATCTTCTAGGGTTAGGTTTTTGGATGTTTAGGGTTTTCCATTGTTTCTCAAAAATAAATAGGCCATCGAGCCTCATTGTAACACAGTTCAGAGGCATGTAGCTGCCACATCTCTTCTCAGAGATAAGCTATCATCGCCCTAGCTGGTTTATTTCCATTTTTGTTTGTAAGCATATTTTAGTATTTTACATTAATGAAATGAAGTATTATTTCCGCTGAATTTTTGTGTATATGGTTATCTCTGTATTTTGTTGCGTTCTTGTTTAAATCCGGATCAGTGGTATCAGAGCGGTCTGCTTTTTTCTCTGTTTTTCTTTGCATGTCCCCAATGAGGTTAGGATATAAGGAGTTAGGATTTGAACTGGTCAAACCTTTGCAAGACTAGCCTCGCAAATCCCGATGGCCTCCCATGGTGAATGAAAAGAAAGATGAGGGGGCAGGAGATCCTATCAAAATCTTGCTCGAAGAAGCCCTCGAGCGACAAAGGAACATGATGATGGACAACTTTTCCCAAATCCTTCAATGTCTACCCAGAGGCGATGCATCAGCTTCCAACAGCTACTTTGGAAATTCCATACCATTTAAGGTACAATTTAATTTTGAAATCCCCATATTCGAGGGTCAGATAGACACACATGCCATCGATAAATGGTTAAATATGCTAGAGGGTTATTTTTATATTCATGATTTTTCCAATTGAGAAAAGATTATTTTTGCTCTTCTCAAAGTAGCCCCCCACATCAAGGACTGGTGGGAAACCTACTGCGAGCATAAGAATGAAAGTACAAGCTCACTATTTTCAACTGTACGCACTTGGAATTCATTTTGGGATGCCATCAAGGAGAAATACTACCTTGTCGGAAATAATGAGGATCAATACATAAAGTGAACCATGTTGCGGCAGGGAAGGGACCAAGACGTGCCAAAGTTCACCAATAGTTTCCATACCCTTTGCACAAAGTTGGGTATCAAGGATTCGGAGCAGCATTTGGTACTCAAATACTGCGGCTACCTACACAAGTACATCTAGGAAGAAAAAGAATTCTTGAACATCTCCTCACTCAGCACTGCATACTGATATGCCATCAAGGTCGAGAAAAATTTTAAACAAAAGAAACGAGACTTTGGATCTGTGAGTCTGAAGCAAGGGAAAGGTGCCACCAAACCGTAGAACAAAGGACAAAGCTAAGGCGGGGCAGCCCAAGACAACCCACCAAAGCTGTAAGGAAATAATAGCACCACGAAGCCAAAAAAGGACATGGGAAAGTGGTGTAAGTTCTATAAGAGCTCCACTCACAACACAAGTGAGTGTCGGGCCAAGCAGTCACTGGTGGCTGAGCTAAAGGTTTCAAAATCGGATGTAGGTTCCGACTCTGAGTCAGAACCCAACAAGGGGAATGACAAAGGGAAGCAGTTTATCGATGCAGAGCCCAATGCCACCATTGCCACCTTGAAGATCCAGAAGGAGGAACCTGAAGATCTAGAGGAGGATCATCTCTTCCACTCCCAGATGTGGGTAAAGGGCTCCTCGCTACAGTTCATTATCAACAAAGGGAGCCAAAAGAACCTCATTTTGGTAGAGGCCATGAAGCAGCTTGGCTTACCGACCATAGCACATCCACAGCCATACACCATCGGGTGGCTTCACCAAGGACGGGATCTTCACATGAGCCAGCAGTGTCGCCTTCCATACAACATCAAGCCCTTCACAGATGATGTATTGTGTGACATTACTCCCCTTGAAGTTTGTGATGTATTACTAGGACAACCATACCTATGGAAGCGACATGTTGTGTATGAATCAAGGCCTCGTGTTGTTATTATTACTTTGGGAACTAAGTTGTACAGGATACCGGAGGTAGCACCGCCTACCGCCATCTCTTTGATTACTGCAAAACAATGCAGTAAGCTCATTTCCAAAACCAGGAAATTTGTTTTCTTGATGATATGCCCTCAAGGAAAGAAGAAGACGATGGCCATGACCTCCAGACAGGGCCCCTCCGCACGACAACTACAAATGGACAAGGTCGTGGAGGAGTATGAGGACATCTTCACCTCCCTTGCAGGGGTTCATTTGCACTGTCAGGTCAAAAACTCCATTGATTTGACCCCAGGTGCGCCGCTGCCCAATGGACCAATCTATCGGCACTATGTTCTGGAGAATGATGAAAGCAAGAGACAGATTCAAGAGCTGCTGCAGAAAGGTCACATCTGTCCAAGTTCATTGCCCTGTGGGAGCTCGATCATGTTGGTACAGTAGAATAATGGGACTTGGAGACTCTGTATTGAATATCGGGCACTGAACAAGATCACTATCCGTAATAGGTACCCAATCCCATAGATTGATGACCTCTTGGACCAACTGAAGGGGGAGAAATATTTTAGCAAGATCAATTTGAATTCATGATATCACCAGGTACCAATCAAACCCTCCGATGTGTGGAAGACTGCCTTCAAATCCAAGGAGGGGTTGTTCGAATGGTTGGTGATGCCTTTCGGATTGACGAATGCTCTTACAACCTTCATGAGGCTAATGGATGACATCTTGCGACCATTCACCAACTCATTTTTAGTGGTATACTTGGATGACATCCTGATCTTCAACCAGAGTTGGGAGAGCACCTCCACCACATCTGATAGGTTCTCCAAACACTGCAGCAACACAAGTTATGTGCCAATTTGGAGAAATGCAC
>APFE031047467.1:140062-165953 GCA_000404065.3 Pinus taeda | reverse complement strand
CTATGATGGCCATTATGTCAAGCCAGGTGGTCGCACTCCCTTGATCGTGAGCACAATTGTGATCAAGATGGAAGACTTCATAGTCTAGATTGATTGTTTAGCAGTGATAGTTAGTGGGCTCATTCACAAAAGCTTCTATTTCACTAATCCTTTTATAGAGTTGTCAGATTCAATTTCCAAAGGTTTTAATTACACTATAGAGTTGAGTTTTGAGAGAGTTGTGATTCACAGTGTTAAGTATAACAGCTATGACACTTGAATGAAGACAAGCATAGTAGAGGTATCAGATTCTGTTATAAGCTTACCTGCATATTATAAGGGACTTGGTTGGCTTTTTAATAATTTTATAAACAAGTTCCATGTCGTGGAAATGTAAAAAAAAACAGTAATATTGCCACCATGTGGCTCTTGTCATATATGGTTTTATACTTTTTCAAAAAAATCTTTAAGAGTTCACAATGCTAAGATTCACTAGGACTTTACAAAGTTTTATTATTTAGTGAAAGACTCACCAAGATCTTACAAGATTTTATAGTTTAGTAAAATATTTGCCATGCCTGGTGAGAGATTCGCCAAAAAATTATATATACATAGTATATTATTGATAAAATCACCTTCAATTTTTCCTATATACCATGGAGATTCGCCCATTTATTATAAATATAAATTTAGGGGGGGTTCTTAAAATTTTCCCTACTATGCGTTCTCGCTCGCCACCTTCCTTCTTTCGCGTCCACATGCAAAATGCATGGTTTCCCTCATACTCTACTCTTCTAATATTCCCCTGTCTTAACATTACCTCCAGCTGTCCCCGTTTCCGTCTATCCTTGGCTCGCTTTCCGTCCCACTTTTCTTGGGATGCTGCCCAAATGTCCTGTCCTATGTGCTTCATTAATGTTTTTCTTCTCCTGGCTGCTCTTGCCATCCATTTGCTGACTCTGCATTGCCATTTGGCTTCCCCTTGTTGTCCCTTCTCGGTCTTGCTATCTTGTTCTCCCTTCTCCCACCCCTTTCCATTTCTGCCCCCGCACTTCTAAGGTCAGTCCTTTCTCTTCCCTCTTCCGTCATCCAAGTCCTCTCTATCCTTTCTTTTGTCCTTCGCTGTTCCATGGGTGATCTGTGCTGACCTACCTGCACCTATCCTCGTCCTTCTACCCTCCCATCAACGTCACCTAAATTCTCTAGATGTCGCCTATCTGCTTCGACTGCTTGTATCATTTGGTTCATTTCCTCATTCTGGCTAACCTCTTCTTCTCCCATGTCTAACTGTTGCTCTCTATTTCGGCATCCCCAGTTCTCAAGGAGGTCTGCCTAGGCATTTCCTTTCCTTTTCACATGGGACGAGATGGTGTATGCCAGCCGCTGAAGTTGCTTTTTAACGCCTGTTATTACCCATGCCGTCCTCCAGCTTTTGCTTAGTTTTTCCACTAGTGTTCCCTATTGTATTTGTTTTACGGTTTCTATGACCAACATGGAAGCATCTTCTATCTGCAGTCTTTGGTACCCTTCTCGTATCGCTATCTCCAGTTCCTTGTTTATTGCGTGGTATTCTGCTTTTTTTGTGGCAATGTTGCAGTCCATTGCATATGCCCATTTGATCTTTCCTTCCTCGTCTTTGAATATCCCTCCTATACCCGCCTCCCCTGGGTTGTCTTTGGCTACCCCATCGAAGTTTAGTTTTATGAATCCTTGTGGAGGGTTCCTGTATCTTTCTTCGGCTCTTGCCTTGCTTGCATCATGTTCCTTCCCTATGCTTCTTGAGTTTTTTGCTTTGATTTCCAGTCGATTCATGATGCTAGTTTTCGTTCCTTTTTTCTTTCAGTCTTCCTCTTTCCAGTTTCCCAAGATGATTTTTTCTCTTATGTTTTTCATGATTTGGTTCTAGATTTCCCCTTTGTCCTTTTTTTCTTCACCAAATATTACCTTGTTTTGTGCTTTCCAAAGGTTCCACAGGAGAAACCTAATTGACAGGTTCCAAGCATGGTTTAGGATTGTGTTGTGGTACGGCTTGTTGCGCCACTGCTCTATTGTTATTTTGATGCTCCCTAAATTTCTTTATGTAATCTCAAAAAGTTGTTGGTGATTTTGCCACAGGTTATTACTTACACTGTAGGAATTTAGGGCGTGCTCCATGGTTTCTTCTTGATTTTGGCATAACGCACATCACGAAGGCCCATGCGTCCCTTTCCCTTTTTAATTGGTCCCAAGTCAAGGCTCGCCCATGTAACATTGTCCAGGTAAAAAATGCCACTTTTGGCCAGGTTTTTAACTGCTAAATTCTTTTCCATTTTTTTATGTCTGCGTTTCCAGCTCCTCCTATTTTCATATGGTAGCCTTATGAGATTGTGAACATGCCTTTTATGCGTTTGCTCCATCTTATTATATCTGGTCCTTCTTTAATTTCTATTTTCCTAGTTTCCAATTCTTTTTGATAGGTTGTTCATTGATCAGTTTCTGGGGCTTCGGGCCAGTCACTCTTCATCTTCCATTTTCTCCAATAACTGTTTTGTTCAACTACCCAATAGTTTCTTACTAGATCTTCCACTATTTGGGTTGTGTATTGTTGGATTTCGTGTAGATGGGGTTCTTGAATCAGGGTTCCTCTTTGTTGCCACGCTTCCTGCCAAAAATCCACTTTGTCTCCCTCACGAATTTCCTAGAAGCTGTTGTCTCTTATCATGGCTCTGTTCATACTTGCCAGGTTCCAAATCGTTGAGCCTTTCCTTTCTGACAGGGTTCGGAGTTTACCTTCCATAGTCCTTTTATCCTCATATTTCTGTTCCCACAGCATTTTCCATAGGTAATTCCCTCCTTGAATCCATCTCCACTATAATTTATCCCCCATGACTTGGTTTAAAACATAAGGGTCTCTTAATCCTAGACCTCCCTCTAAGACAGACCTGCTTAACCATGTCCATGAAAGTAGATCCCATTTTTTTGATTTATTTGCCCCTTGCCATAGAAATTTTTTGAAGATTTGCACCATTTTCTGGCATATGGTCTTAGGGATCGCTTGACTGGCCATCTGATAGACTGGCATAGCTTGAAGGACTGATTTCAGGAGCATGAGGCGGCTCAGTGTATTGAGCATTCTAAATGTCCAATTGTCCATTCTTTTGAATTTTCCTTATCAAACCTTGCCAACGCTATTCTATACTGTTGATCACTCAATTGTACTCCTAAGTATTTTGTTGGAAACTGCCCAATTTTGAACCCCATTTTTCTTGCCAGGAAGGCTTGGCTTACTCTTGGTGTGTTGAAGAAGAAGATTTCAGTTTTCTCTTTATTCACCTTTGTTCCTGAGCTTTTGTAATTCTGATAGGATCTCCCCTAGTTTTTTGGCTTCCTTGAGGTTTGCTTGGCTATACATCATTACATCATCCACAAATTGCTAATGTGTAATAGTTAAGTCATCCCCCCATAATCTTAGCGCTTTGAACATTCCTCTTCTTACTCTGGCATTGATTAAATGACCTAATCCGTCCGCTGCTAAAATGAACAGGAACGGTGAGAGAGGGTCTCCCTGTCTTAGGCCGCTGGATGGTTTAAAGGTGTCAGTAGGGGTCCCGTTAAGCAGGATTGACATACTTGGTGTGAATATCATGGACATTGTCCATGCTATCCATCTATCGTCAAATCTGTAGGCTTGTAGGATTTCTTGTAGATATTGCCAGCTGAGTTTATCATAGGCCTTGGCTAAGTCAAGTTTAACCATCATTCCTTTATTTCCCATCTTCTTTAAGGAGTGGATCACCTCCTGTGCAACTACAATCCCATCCACAATTTGTCTCCCTTTCACAAACCTTGTTTGTTCTTTTGCTATCAATTCTAGGAGTAGAGATTGTAATCTTTTTACCATTATGGTGGCCAGAATTTTATAGATTACATTGCAAAGAGCTATTGGTCTAAAGCTATGGGGTTCTTCAGCCTGATCTACTTTTGCTATTAATGCCAGAAAGGTAGCATTCCATGCAGCGTGCATTCTTTTATGGCTTATTGATTCTTCTATTGCATTAACAATATCTTTTTTCATGAAACTCCAAGTTGCTTGAAAGAATTTTGCTATAAAACCATTCGGGCCAGGGGCTTTATTTTTAGTCGTTGACTTGAATACCTCCGTGACTTCATTCTCGGTAATTACCCTTAGAAGAGACAGGTTTTGATCCTTGTTTACCTTGTTTGGGATGTATTGTCTTATCTTTGCTATCTCCTCATCTTTGTTACTTTGCGGCTTTGTCAGCATGCCCTTGAAATGTTGGATTAGGAGATTTTCCATTTCCTCTTTTTGGATTACCCTATTACCTTGTTTATTTTTAGGGAGAAAATTCGGTTCTGCTGCCTGTGTTGTTGCATGCTCGATGGAAGAATTTTGTATTCTGTTCTCCCTCTTTTAACCACTGAACTCTTGACTTTTGTCGCCATAGGATTTCCTCCTGCTTTCTTCTTTCCTCTAGTCTAATTAGCACCTCTCCTTCTTCCTGCGTAAGCTCCTCTGTTCTTCCTTCTTCTATTATTTTTTCTTGTATCCTTTTTATTGCTATTTGGAGTTGTTCCTTGTCTTTATGGATGTTGTCGAATTCTTCTTTGCTCCAAGTCTTAAGTTTTCTTTTCAGCTTCTTGAGTCTCAATTGGAGTGTGTGCATCTTATTCTTACCTTGAATTTCTACTTCACTATTCTGCCACCAGGTTTCCATCTTTTCTATGTGTATTGGATCTCTTAGCTAGAAGGCTTCAAACCTGAAAGGTTTATGCTAGTTTTGATTGTTCATGGAAATTTAAAGTTTTATTGGCCAATGATCTGATCCTTGGCATGGTAATATCGTTGCTTCATAGAAAATATCTTTCCCAAGCAAGTGTTCTGTTGCTAAGAACCTGTCCAATCTAGAGGCTATCTACCTGTTGCCTCCTCTTCTATTATTCCATGTGTATTTTCCATTGATAGTATTTATATCAATCAATTGGAGGGCTTTCTGGGTTTCCCTAAATCTCTCCATATGTGCATCCCCCTGTTGCAGTCCTCCTTTGTTTTCCATTGTGGTTGCGATCATATTAAAATCTCCTGCTATCACCCATAGTTTTTCTGTGTGTAGGTTTCCCATTCGAAGCAACTGTGTTAGGAATGCCTCTCTCTCAAGTGATATGTGAGGCCCATACACCGCTGATACAAGGATCCAATCTTATGTCCTACCATTTTGAATCTCCCTGATAGAATCCTTCTCATTCCTATCCATAGGTCAACCACTACTTCTGCTGGATTCCACAGTATAGCTATACCCCCTACACTCCCTTTTGCATCTACTGTCATGCTTTCATAATAAGGCTTGATTTTTTAAGAGTTTCCTGCATTTTTGCTCATTTTATTTTTGTTTCTTGAAGCAACATGATCTGAGGTTTTTCTTTTTTGATCCTCTCAGCCAGATACATTTGCTTACCCTTGCTGTTAAGCCCTCTTATATTCCATGATGTAATAATCATTGAGACGGTTGGGTTGTTTGATGTAAGATCGTTGAAAGCGGCACTACTCTTCCTGTGTTGACTAACATTTCTCCCATTACTTGAATGGATTCTTGTAGGTTCTTCCATCCTCGTTTTTTCCCCCCTTTCCCTTTATTTTGATGTTCCTGGCTATTGTCATGTCATGTTCCAAGCTATTCATTTGTCCCTGTGTTTCCACTCTCCCGTTTGTCTTTGTATTTTTGGAAGATGTCTTTGTATAGTTTTTTGTCTTCTTCTGGGATAAACTGCTCGTCCAGGTTTTTCCACTTATCCAGTAAATTTCTTAGAATTTCCCCTTCTGTGGTTGGGTCATCCCCTTTATTTATGTCTACTTCCATTACTTCATACTCCTGGTATGCCTCCTTTTCTTGTTTCCTCTTTACTTCTGTTTCTTCTTGAGCTTTCTGCTTATTGTTGTTGGCTTCTTGCTTTTTCCTCTCGCCTTCCTGATCTGTCTCTTCTTGATAGTCCATCTTTTGGGTTTCTTCCTCCCCTTCTTCTGTTTGTAGTATTTCATACCTATTTGTCTCTTTACTTTTGGTTTGTTGTTCTTTCCTGCCATCCTTCTGGATTTCTTTGGTAGGTCGTTTCTTGATTTTTACTTCTTGAAACCCCTCATCATCTTCAGTGGTTTTCCTCTGTTGCTTGGTATTTCTCTCTTCTTCCTTTGCATTTAAGGGGCATTCCTTGAAAATGTGTCCATATTCATGACATTTTCTACATCTAAAAGGTATATGTTCGTAGTCTAACGCCTGCTGCTAGACCTCCTCATGATATTCTAGTTCAACTGCACCTGGTATAGGGTTTGCAATGTTCATGTAAACACATATTCTTGCATACGAGGTATATCTTCCTCTTTTAGTTGATTCCACGATCTTTACGAAACTACCTATGGTGTTCCCTATTCCTTCAAGTATCTCTGGGTCCCAGAAATCCATAGGTAGTCCAAACAGTCTAACCCATAAGGTTGCTGCTAGGAATTTTTCTTTGTCTGGGTTGTAGCATTCATCCCGATACCTCATAAATAAACCTGCATTATTATGGAAATATGGTCCATTTTCAAAAACTTTCTCTTTGCCTTGCAGGTTTGAGAAGATTACCGTAAAGAATCCGCATGCGCCTAGCTTTAGTTCAATGTGGCCGCGTGGCTGCCATTTCTGCTGGATCCATCTTGTCAGTTCTTTTTCTGAGGGCCAAACTCTGATGAAATTGCAGATCAATGCATGATCTTTCATATAGATTCTATAACTTTCCAGTTTGTTCATCAGAATAAAACATAGTACTAATAGTTTTATTCAATATCAAGGCGAATAAATAAAATAGTTTTATATAATAAAAAAAATCCAAACAAACAAATCAAAAGATAAGTTTAGAATCACGATATATTTATATGATATAAGACATTTTAAAGGTGATAAACCTCATAGGGGTTTAAAAGGATTTAAGAACCTATAAGTCACCTTCATATCATGTAAGTAGTTATGGTAGCAACGATATTATTGAAGATTTATTTTATGATTCTGATGATTTGGATGGTTAAGGAAATGGTCTTCCCTTTAGAATTGCATTTGTTCACAACAAGACTAAATAGTGGTTATATTTAAGGCTTACAAGTAATTAACCAACATTACCATGAGTGCTTTCCACAAATACATGTGTGTCAATGATATCCTAGTGTATAGAAGCTTGGGATCCATGACTGCATTAACAATGTTTGAAGTGAAGTGGATTTGATGCAACCAAACTTGGATTGATTAAATAAGATTAAGTGTGAAGTTACAAAAAATGCATTGTCCGTCTTTCAAACTCCCACAACATATCCCAAATACAATCCATTCTTATCACCAAACCATCATTTCCTTTGGGCACGTAATATATTTTACTCGACTCAACTCCACATGGTATATGGTATAACAAGAGAAAGAACTAATCTCATTTGAATCACCAATTATTTAAATCAATTAAATTATAAAAATAATTTTACATCTTTACTTATAACTTCAATTATATAATAACAACAACAATAGAATTTTACATCTTTACTTATAACTTCAAATATATAATAACAACACCAATAGAATCTAAAAATATAGACAATCATTTTTATGAGGAAACTTGAAATTTAAATGTAAAAGTTTACACCATGATATCAACATCATATATTCACACCTTCCCAATAAATAAAAAGGTGAATACTATAGAAATTAACATGTAAAGTTGTTAATAGTAAATATTCAACTAGTTGTAAAACCATTGAAACTAAATAAGTGACAAAGCACTTGATTTAGGATAATGTGCAGTTCATGTTATTGTCGTTCAAAATGGTCCCACGTTGTTCGTTTATAGAACCTCACTATTTCCAGGGCCCACTTCCACGTTTTGTTTTGTTTTTAATGGTTACGGCGGCATCACTTCGCTTTCAAAACAGCTGTTACTTTATTTTCTTGGTCTACCTTACACTCCAACAATCACATGGTGAATGATTTTGTACTCGAAGGCCACTGAGCAACTTTACGTCACGTCAAGACAGAGACATTCGTAGTGGACAGCTGGAAAGATGTTGACTCGTCCTTCGTATTCAACCGTTGGGAAGCAAGTTGAGTGCAGGCGGGGTCCTATCCTTTCCTACTCAACAGCTGGCTACCAACTTGAGATCATGAAAGCGCCTTGACTTGACTCAACGTGTGAGAGACCCATGGGTACTCAACAATTTGAATGCAGGGATGGTCCAGTTGCAATCAAAATAGGTTAGTAGGTTAAATTTCTTAGAAGCACCATGGAAATCCCAAGAGGATAAAAGTCATACGGAGACTATTCCGAGCATGTGATTCAAGCGAGTTAACCTCACTCATTGGTTTTCCTTGAATTTGTGAAAAGAAGTGATGGATCCTTTATTTTGATATCACTATATGTATATATATTATGTAATTTTTAAATTGGGTTTGGAGTACATTTTAAAACTGTTTTTTAGTTAAGAGTTTGTTTTCGTAGGACTTAAGAAAACAGATTAATCGATGTGTTTGGCAGGAGTGAAAGTTTGCTCTTTATGGACTACTAACCAATAATTCCAAGTGGTATGGTTTTCCTTGAATAATGACGATGAGTTAGTATGTATACGTGGATAACAACGAGTGATGGTTGTCCTCAATGTTGGTTTGACCACTCTGTTATGATAGGTTTTCTCGCTCTAGGAAGAAATGATATGTAACTTAACATTGCTTATTTTTCTTAATGTTTTTATTAACAATCAACATAGATTCATGTTATTCGATGATTTATCAAGCTTTGAGATGGATCAAATCTCTTAAAGTGCAAGCCTCTTTTAGAGTGCAAAACATGCAAAATGGTTTACCCTGTCATGCTTGATAAATCGAGGGTTAACATTATATATATTCTACTAAGCATGGAAGGAATTAAGCATCTCCTTCATATTGAGCAACACAATAATAAAATGTTTTAATCATAAGAAATATTTTATTATCATTTGCTCTCTCTTTCTCCCTCTCTCTCTTTCTCTTGAGCAACACACTAATAAAATATTTTAACCATAAGATTTTGGTTATTTTTATTTGCTCGATATGATATATACATAGTCTCTCTTTTTTAAATGTTACATTTCAACTCCATATAAGCATTAAAGGAATCACAAGTCTCCCTCACACCCTAAATCAAGAAGCACCTAAACTTTATGTTTTAAAGGCAAGATAAATAAATATAATCATGAACACAATATAGAAGCAATCACACAACCTGAAAACCACCAACAAATACCCTAGGGAAACCCCAACTCTAGGAAAAACCCATTTAATGGAATTTCATTAGTCCTTGACCAAAACCCTCGCTAAGTCAACGAGGGAGCCTACACTTTTTCAACCCTTTCACACCAGAGAGCCTACACTTGTTCAACCCTTGGCCCCTTACAATGGTCGAGGAGCCCACACTTGCTCAACACTTAGCATCTTACAATGGAGAATTATAAACCTATTTATAAGCTTCTTTCCATCCAAATATAACTGGCATAATACCACAAACCAAAAAAATGTATGCCTGAAACCACTACCATTTGACCAGTTAACTTTGACCCTTTCCCCAAGTTATGTTTATCTAATAATCCCTCCTTAAACCTCGACTTGGGGTTTTTCTATGGATCTAAACCCACTAAAGATCTTGGTACTTAAGAGAATCATGCATGCCCCCTATCACTCGAGACTTTAGGGTAAACATTATCTAAATTTATGAAGGGAACAAAATGAAAATACATATTTAAATTTTAAAGCCAAAACACAGAGATATAGTGAAACTCAACTTCAATTAATAAATGGAAAATGTTGAAATTGTATGCATGCAAAATAAAAGAAAACTAACTCGAATGGTGCTTATCTCTGAAAAGAGAAGTGACAGTTATGCACCTTCTTGAACTTTGTTACAATGAGGCTCGCCAAAGGCTTATGGGCCCTGATCGGTAAGTTGTAACGTCAAATTCTCACGGTCATAACTTTGGCGTACGATCTTTCTTTGGTGTACATGATAGCCCACTAGAAAGCTCTATCCAAGGAGTAATATTTTCAACAATCGATGTTAGTCATAGGCTATCATTGCTAGTTGTATATTTCTGGTGTCTCGTTTCCCCAAAAAACATCTTTTAGGGCCTCAAAATAGCTCTGGAAGTTCAAGACCTAAAAACTACTAAAAATAGAATATACCAAATAGGAAAACTATGTTGTGAGCAAGTGGAATAGGTGGTTAGCCACCAATATCCACCTAGGTCAATCCTCCCCCTTAGGATGTAATGGTTTCCATTGCATTGAGTTCCTCCATGAGATGGGGAAACTTTTGCTAAAATTGGCCCCTGGTGAGCCACTTCCCTTAGTGCACGAGTTGGCTTACTTTGACAACTTGATGAGGCTAGACCCTTCGTTGGAAAGTGCTCTTAGTCTATGTGTCCATGATTTGATTAGTTGTAGCATGTTCAATGTAATCTCGGTTGAGCTTTATTGGTGTCAGTTGCTTTGCAAATTTTGATGTATCCAACAATGGTGAAAAGTATGACCAAATGCGATCCATATTGAGCACTCGATGTAGACCAAGGAATGGGGGGATACTTAGCTCAAAATCATTGTCACCCACAACTTTGGTGATGATGTAAGATCCATATAAGAGTGACTGAAGCTTCTGATGGGGCACCACAATGTGTTCTTTCGATAAATGCCACGTGGCGTTGATCATTGCATTTTTTATACTTATTGTTGGCTTTGTACAAGATATCATGGACATGTTGGCGAATGTGCTAAATTCATTCAATAAAATTGGTAGCTTTATCATATTTGGATTGAAAATGTGCATATTTTGTCTGTGTAGTTACAAAGGGTAGTGTGACATCAAGAGGACGTAATGGTTGAAATCCTAGGCCCACCTGAAAGGGGTTGTGGTCAATTGAGCTATGGAGAGATTTTTTCTAGCCACGCTAAACGTAGGGGAGACTTCCATCCCATGTTCATGGATGCTTGGAGTTCTACATGTGCAAAATGTGCATGATCGTCGTGTTGATGACCTCTATCTAGCCATCAATCTAGGGGTGAAAGGTAGTTGACTTGGTAAGCTTCGTGTCCAATAAGGGCTAGAGGCTCGGCCAGAATGTGCTTAGGAACCAACTACCCCAATTTGAGATGATGGTCTGTGAGAACCCAAAATATGTACCCACACCCATTCAAAGAAGAGCTTCACAATGGCTTCTATTGTGATACTCCTTTTGCAAGAAATTAGGATGGCCATCTTAGAAAATTGATAAACAACCACAAACACACAGCGATTACCATGCTTGTTAGAAGGAATGCTAGACATATAGTCCATGGAGATGGATTCCTAAGGTTGGTTATGAGTAGACAAGGGGTATACAATCCTTGCTTCTTAATGTTTGGTTTGGGAATGATGCAAGCAATGCATGACTTGATATACTTGCAAACATCCTATCAAAGTTTTGGCTAACATAAATACTTCTATAGTACTACCATTATATTCTCCATACCAAAGTGCCATACTACCCAACTATATTGTGCCTCTGAGACTAGCTTGGCATACTGCTTGAAGGAACACAAAATTTTCCCAGGTAGCACAATAGTGCATCCTAGAGGTGGAAGTATGGAACTTGATTTCCTACCATTAGCATCTTGCATGTAACAACAAGTTTTGGATCACTATTGTATAGTTGTGGCCATCCATACATCTTGTTACCATAAGAGTTGAGAATGGTAATCAGTGCCACAACTAGGGGTCAAATGAGGCAATCTGCAACGTGATTGGTGCTACTCTTCTTGTACTTAATGTTCAAATGCGATTGTTGCAAATATGTGGACCATTTCTAATGGAGGTCATTCTATAACTTCCCTTGTGTCTATATAAATTGAAGAGGTTGATGATCTATGTAGATGATCATCTCCATCCCTAAAATATAATGTTTCCATTGCTGGAAAACCTACATGATGGAATGCATCTTTATCATATGTGGGGCATATCTAGAAAGTATCATAGAGTGTCTCATTGTGATAGGCCACTAGATGTCCTTAGTGAATGAGGACTAGACTAATAACATAGTCGAAGGCATCTATATTAGTATCAAATTTTTATTGTAGGTCTAGAAGGGTGAGGATTGGTGCAAAGCAAAGGCAACTTTTTAGTTCATCAAATTTCTTCAATTGTGACTCAGACCAAAAGAACTTTTCTTTTGTTCCACCCTTGGTAACTTGACTAAAGGGCCAAGCAATAGAAGAGAACCCCAACACAAATCTTTAGTAGAAACTAGCAAGGTCCAATAAGTTGTGAAGCTCTATTAGAGTCGTTGGGGGCCAACCAATCCTAAATGACTTGGATCTTAGCTAGATCTACATGCACACCTTTCTTATCAATAATGCAACCGAATATTGGACCTTGTCCATGCCAAAGGAGGATTCTCCAAGTTATCACATAGATTGTGCTGCCATAGAGTGTGAAGGACCTACCAAATATGTTGCAAGCGCTTTTCCTAGCTCTTGTTGAAGATGAGGATATCATCTAGATATACAACCACAAAATATTTGGTGAAAGCCCACAAGATGTCATCCATCAACCTCATAAAATTTGTTGGGGAATTCGATAAACCAAAGGGCATGACCAACCACTCAAAAATATTATATTGACTTAAAAGTGGTATTCCACACATCAGATGGTTCTATTAGAACTTGGTAATAGTCGAACTTCAAATCAATCTTGCTGAACTACTTGGCTACCTTCAGCTAGTCAAGAAGGTCATCAAATTCATGGAATCAGGTACCTATTCCTAACAGTGACTTTTTTCATAGCCCAATAATCAATGCATAGTCCCTAGGTTCCATCCTTCTTCTGCACGCGTACAATTAGGCTCCCACATGGTGAGGAACTTGGTCAGATGTGCCCTTTTAGTAGAAGCTCCTAAATTTGCCGCTTGGTTTCTTCATTTTCTAGAATAGAGCAATGGTAGATTGTCCCATAGGGTAGAGGTGCACTAGGGTCATATCGATTGAATGCTTGACGTGACAGTGCAAAGGTACCTATGTGGGTTGTCAGGCATCCATTTTGTCTGATTTTACATCAGTTTTCTCTCTAAAGTCTTTCATGTTTTCACTTAGTTCCTAGGGTTATTGTCGTCATTTTGTGCATTATAAGGTAAATATTTACTATTTAGCATGTTTCCCTTGCTTTAACAAGATTTAACATTAAAATCACCATTAAAGGTAATTTGTGTGTATGTAGGTTTTGCCTGCACCAATCTATCGTTATTACTGCACTAAAGAGCAACCAATTTGGGGATTCGACATCTCGACACACTTTTGGGGAAAACTGAGGAAGGTTTTTAGTCAAAATGTTGTTTTAACACCTCCACATGAGTTAGAATGCAGGTTGCACTTGTGAGTTTCTAGAAGAAAATTGACAAATCAACCACAAAATTTGCACAATTTTCAAATTGCCAAATTCCTCCGCAATTTACATGCATGTGAAGGAGAATATGAAAATTTTGGAATGTGGGTTTTGTTCCAAGTATAGGAAATTGACTAAGTTGCAAACGGTTTTCCAAAATTCACCACCGTTTGGGACATATGCAAGGGTCTTTGAGGAATATTTGTTAAAAATGAACAAAATTCCATATTTTTGAATCATGCCCAGATTTGGAGAAAATGGGTTGTTACAACCTAAATTTGCAATGCAATATATATAAGAACCCGGTGCTGGAGGAGAGGACATGGTTCTACTTTCATAATCTTGGTTTAGACTCCAAGTTAGCTTTCTTTTGGGTGTTAGGACCCTGAGATCTTGTTTTAGAATGTAGAAGACTGAGCATTAATTCAATAGAGAGATCTTGTGCCATATTCTATTGTTTATCTTTATTTGTTTATTTGCATCTCTTTGATTTATTTTTATATAGGAGGCATGAGATGGTTGGAAGGCCCCCCAACCCAACTCATTTCCCTCCTTTGTGCTCATAGGTTTTCTATCTATTCTTTGTGATTATCGATTTACTGTTTGATGTGCTAATATTGATATTGTTTTCAAATCTGAACATTTAGATGTATTTTCAGTGACAAAGGTTGTGTGCTCTATACGATTGATTGAATCTCTTACTTTGTATTCATTCTAGATGTATATGCGTAAGGATTTGGCTAATCATTGCAATGCATAAACTATAATTATTAAACGATGTGTGCGCGCACATACATACATACATACATACATACATACATACATACATACATACATACATACATACATACATACATACATACAATACAACATTACAACAACTTAATTATATATATTATAATAATATATTATATATATATTATATATATATATATTCATGGTAGATGTTTCCTTTATCTTACAATGACCCTTTTGTAAGGTAAGGTGAATGAATGGTTCAGGCTCTGTTTCATAAAATGATGATCTTAACCCTGGGGAAATTTCATTAATCATTTATATTTGGAGTTCTTTTCCCATCCACAATCTAAATTTCATTAAATTGTCTTTATAACTTCTGAATTCATTGTTGATATTGAAAGATGAGTCTTTTGATAAAAGTTACATCTCCATTTGTGTTATGAAGATTATAATGGTTGCATGGATTTCACATCATGTTTATTCTTTGTAATTGATTTGAAGTGCACATTTTATTAGTTACTTGAAGCCACAATTTCAGAATTGGTTACAAAGGGACAAAGTGTACGCTTGATTGAGTTATGGATTTGTTATCATATTTCCACTTGCTTTATCTTTATGCAGATTCAGGGGAACTTGAAAAGCTACCAGTTTTGATTTTTTATTAACTTGCAACAATATTTCTAGATTTATTTTTACTTGCATGCATATCGTTGTATGGATGCGTTTCTTCCCAATTTGCTTATGATTGCACATATAAAACATAGCACTTAATCAACTACTTGTTGGAAATTGTGGGCTATATCCATAAATTTGTGTTGATCTATAGAAATTCTCGCATAAGACTCTCTTGAAGGAAATTACAATTCCATATACATGTGCCATTCAGTATTGCGATAATGGTCTTTTTTGTTGTTAATTATTTCCAGAGTGATATCTCTCTTAACCTTGGTAGATATACACACATGTCACTTTATATGGGATATTAACATGTGTAATCCATTGTTTCCCTTTGATAAGAGTTAGATCCTCTAGGATTCGAATCTTGGTCTTAATTATAAGACATATCACTTAACACAAATCATATTGAGACCACTGAAATATAATAGCTGAATGGTAATATGAAGAAAGAAGGCCAAGTTGAATCCTATGTCTAAACAAGAGGAGAACATTGCCTCAGAGGAAATAAATGACACTGAGACAATGGGGCAGAGAAGTAAAGAAGCAGCTGCATCAGGTGAAACACAACAGCCATCAACCTCCAACACACAGATCATAGAGAGACAATAGAGTATGGAGGTTTCTTCCTTTGTCAGGCCAGCTGACAGGGAAAAGGATATCAAAGACAGATTCAAAGAAATGAAGATGAGGAATGAAAAGTTGAAAGCAGAGACATATGCGAATACCTCGAGCTTACAGCACCAAACCAGATCAGATTGATGTGAGCCTCTGACATCAAAGTAGGCAAGATGCAGGTGTCATTTTTGTAGCCCACTATACAACAACCAAAAACCTCTCCAGACTGGCGACCATACTGGGTTAAGTTTAGAATGGCAACCAGAAGAAACGTTGCAGAAGTACAAATTTGATTGAAGAAAAATCACATTTATTATGCTTAATCCCATGTTTTAGTGTGCAGGAGCAATTATGAAATTGAAAGGATGGTTAAAAGTTGATTTAGCTAACTTCCCCTCATTTCATTTCACCCCCCACTACATAATTTCATCATTATCCCATCATTTCCTAAGAAAATACCTTTCTCCCTTCATTTTCACCTTTGCCCCTTGGTTTCACACATTTCCTTGGCAATTTACCCTCGAAACTCATTCCCCTAGTGTGAAACCCATTCCCCTCTGAAGAAACCACTTTCCCCTTATTAATTTCCTTATTTCGCCTAAAAACCCACTAAAAACTCTTATCCTAAGTTTAAATCCCCCCTTTGCATTACTTTATTAACTCCCCCATTCCTATATTTCCCGACATAATCCCTTTTACCCCATAAAACCCTTTTACTCTAAGTTTTCTATCCCTCCTGCCTTGTTTAAATTAAATGCAGAAATTCACTAATTCCTGATATGAAAACCTTTTAACTAAACCCCTTGGTGTGGTTAACAAAACCCCGCTGCAGTTAACCACGGTCCCACTATATTAACCCATTCATTATATTTTAATCCCCATTTTTCATTAAATAATTACAAATCAATTGTAATTAATCCCCGGGCCCCGCAAATCTCTGCCCGAGTTCCCTTCGTGCATCTCCACCACGCGACAACCATCCGATCTACCACCCTCAGATCTGATGGCGCACATCCATATCACGTTGATTCCATTGCCTACCTTTACCCACCCAATACCACGCGAAATGGGAGGTTTTTCTCGAGCCCCTTTTGGCTACGTGTCAGCTCCACGCTAATTCACGTGCTCTCGGGGAAATACTGTCCAATTTTCAAAAGCAGTGTGATGGCCCCTGAAACCACCTCCCCACCAAAAGCCAAAACCACCAACTATTCATTATCAAATTCCATGCCAAATTCTAAACATTTTCGGTTAAAACACCGAAGACACTCGTTTTCACCCTTTTCACTCATTCGTCTGTGAAAGCTTCCTAAGCCTTCCTGTGCCACCCTAAGCCTCTACAGCCAAATTGGATTGCTAGCTACCTCCCGAACACGCTTTGGACACCCAATTCAGCCATCCAGTGCACAAGTAAAGCCAAAGTACCCTCTGCAGCCACCATCGAAACCATTTGCAGCCTATACCACCATTTCCAGGTATTTTGACAAGAAACTAGAACGACCATCTCAATTTGAAAGCGTACAGTGAATTCAAACGCTAAATTGATTGAATTTAATTAATTTTCCCTAAATTGAGAGTAGTTCCCCTTAAATACCCAAACCCCTCTTTTCCGACTTGCATACTCCCCTTTCATTGTACGAGATCTATTCAAACTTCATTTCTACAGTTTGTGTAAGCCTAATTCTCACATTTTATCCTAAATATAGATGCCCATACCTCTCTGGATGTCAGACCTGTGTCAACCCCTCAATTGGACATTGACCATTTGGCCCTAGCAGACAGGGAATTCCAAATAAAAGATACTACAACTCCAACCCACCTTCTGAAGCTCCATTGTTGAAGGACATATTTTTGAACCATGCAGATGACATCAACCTTTGGGAATCCAATTTACCTAAATACACATTCCGAAAACTTCACCCTTTCCCAGATATTGTACATTATTGTCATGCTTGTTATGTCCCTATCCAAAGGGCTATTGTTGCCCCAGATCAACAATTGTTATTCACTATTACACCTGAGTCAATCAACCAAATGCTGCAAATCCAATCTAGCCCTAATCAGACTCCTCTATCCATTGAAAACCTGTTAGACTTATACATCACCTCAGACCATGTGAAAATCAAGCAAATTTTCCATAATTTTATCATTATAGACTGCCATACTCCTACAGATACCCCACCCTATGCTGCCACCATTTTCTTAGAAACTGGCAGACACATAATCACCATGCTCTCATGCATCCTAGGATACACATCAGATGAGCTGTGGATGAGGTCATCCTGGCCTTCCTGTCCATTTTCACTCTAGGCAAGCCTCCTGCTATCATGTATGATTATGCTAAGTTCATTACAGATAGAATGCATGAAAAATTCACCAGACTGCCCACTAAAAGAGTTTTCAAATACTCTTCAGTGTTGTTTTATATGTTATTGTATTACTAGATAGATAAGTTCCCTGTGAGCATCCATAAGTTGGACACCAGGGGAATGGAGAGATCAATGGTCTACTGGACACCCTTGGTCTAGACGTTTTCCACAGCATTCACCTACAAAGACATCACAGACTCCTTTGTGTACCTAGTCATGAAAATGTTGACTTTTGATGCTCATCCTAGAATCAACCAAGACATCAAGAGAGTGTTGCTGTTGGCAAAGAGCAGTAAGGTGAGAGATTGGTACCTCTACCAGAACCACACTGAGATTAGAATTTATGGCTGCCAGTTAGCCCCTTATAAATTGCCAAAATAATTCCTTATGAGGATATTTTCTCTCGAGTATTTCAGACAAATCGTCAATTCTGATGAGGTCCACTTCTTATTTGCTAAGAAGAAAAACCAGTTCAAGATGAAAAACCAATTGGGCCCATTCATTTGCAATAATAGATAGGCTAGACCAGAGGTTGATAGGTTACTACAATAGATGAAATTCAGAAGCAACTTCATATGGCATTATGACCCTCATGGGGTCATAAACAAGTTGAGACTTAAGGTCAAATTGGCACCTTACATCCACCACCCAAGACCAGACATTGAACAATTTTCCAACCAATATGAGTGGGTGAAAAACACATTGATTGATATGGACAACACAATTGTGGATGTGGAGAACACACTGATTGATTTAGAAAAGAAATTTGACCAGAGCTCTTTCTTGTAGGTTCCTGAATTAGGAAAAACAATGAATTTTCATCGTGTGTTTCAGACCCCAACTAATGAAGAAAAGAATACTAATAGGAACATGGAAGAGGCATCCAGCTCTGCCATGGAGACTACTGATGAGATTTTCGAGCTAAGAAAGAAGGCCAAGTTGAATCTTGTGTCTGAATAGGAGAAGAACATTGCCTCAGAGGAAATAAATGACACTGAGACAATGGGGCAGAGAAGTAAAGAAGCATCTGCATTAGGTGAAACACAACAGCCATCAACCTCCAACACACAGATGATAGAGAGACAACAGAGTATGGAGGTTTCTTCCTTTGCCAGGCCAGCTAACAGGGAAAGTATATCAAAGCCAGATTCAAAGAAATGAAGATGAGGAATGACAAGTTGAAAGTAGAGACATATGCACAATACCTCAAGCTTACACCACCAAACTAGACTAGATTTATGTCAGCCTTTGACATCAAAGCAGGCAAGATGCAGGTGTCATTTTTGCAGCCCACTGTATAGCAACCAAAAACCTCTGCAGACTACAAGAAGAATAATTTTGAGGTGTTGGCCAGGGATGTTCATCCCGTTGATCAGATAGAGTTCCACAAGCAGGATGGAGAAATTATTTACTCCACCCTCATAGAAAAGGCCATGGCTTCCAATAAGCTGCAAGATTCATTGGATAATGTAACAACCCAATACAAATTGGCGAATGCCTCCTCACAGGCCAAAGATAACAGGATATAATCATTGGAGGACTTGGTCATTGAACTTTTCCATGATCCAAGTGACATTAAGGCTACTGAACAGTGGATCAAGAAGAAGAATGAGGACATAGCAGCCCTCAAGAAACAACGTAAGCTACCTCATTCACAACACCCACGGACAAAGGAGGTCCTCGAAAGTCAGAGCAATCATGAAGGGATGATGGACCTAGTGCTGTAACTGAATGATCAGTTGAAGGAGATGGAGAAATAACTGGATAGCTTGATAATGCTCCTGCAACTTTCATTCCAACATTTACCGCTGTTGTACCTTCTACTTTGGCAGCATCCTTAGCTCCCACTGCTCCAATGGCCACTACACTACCGACATCTACACCAACTACAACAGAAACAGGATCGACAACAACAGGCTCCACAGGTGAGGAAGCAAACAGGCTAGTCAAAGCAATGGAAGAAATGTCCATTCATATCACTCATATGAACAGACTTAAGGAGAAAGTCACTAGCCTGGAAACAGATTACAAATTGGCCCAAATCATGCACAGAGAAGAATGACAGAAGGCCACAAGAATAAATAAAAGAATCAAAAGCCTGGAGAAAGAGCTGACACTGGGTGAGCCTCTAGGTCAGGCTAAGGAAAACCTGTGGGCCAATATCATTAACTCTGTCGATAATATTTGGCCATCCATTTAGGTTATTTTTGAGCAGATTGATTTGATAAAGCAGACTATAGAATCCATTCAGAAAGTCAAAGAAGAACTTGGAGATATGCCAGAGGAGGTAGCAAGGATCATTCATTTCCTCAACTCCAACAACAAGTATGAACTACAAGAACTAGAGATACCTGACACGACATGTACAATTATGGAAGTTAGAAGAGTCCTCATTAAGAGGAATTTGATGTTGAACTTGGAGGATAAGTGTCAAACCATGCAACCGTCCATTAATAGGTTCATGGTTAAGTTTGAACTTTTGAGGCAAAAGGGATTACCAAATCCTTTAGTTATAAATGATAAGCTAATGATGCAGGAGGATTACAATAAGAAGATCAGGGAAGTGGCCAGAGATCAGGTAAACAATTCATTGATGAGAGGCATACCAACAAGAAAAGTATTATACCAAACTTTTGAAAACTTGTTTTACCTCCAACATGAGGTAAAACACTTTTTTGTCAATAAGCCTACTTTTGCCAAATACACAGAGGCAGATGAGATATACCGAAAAATGCTCAATATCCAATTACCAGATGCTGAGACATGGGAAAAACTCAATTATTTACTGTAGGAAATACACAATAGAAATATAAATGTACAATAAAAAGTAAAGAGCACAGTAAAAGGTTATTGACAGGTCAACAAGGTCAAAGAGTATCAGATGAAAGTGTATTAGATGAAAGATCATAAGTAAATATGACATTGAGCATAAAGACCAAACAACCAAGCATCTTAAAGGGTGAAAGATCAAAGACTAAAAGACAATAGAACCTAAATAATAGGGACAACAAACAATAGTTCAATAACTATCTCCATCTTCATGCATGAAGATATTTCCTTTTCCTAGATTAGTTCTCAATGCAGTTTGAGATATTTTGTAAATTCTTTTTGTATAAATACTTCATAATTAGAAGTATTGAAGGTGGATTGATATACCTTTGTAGAGTTATTTTGATCTTAAACCTAAGGGTGATTGTACCACTTTTGAAGTCAACAGACTGGAGCAAGTAATAAAAAGATTGCACTAGAGGATTCATGAGATAAGCTATTACAATGAAGTATCTTCTTTGTCTTATTTTGTTACCTTCTTATGTGTTTCATAAACTTAATTGTTTTCTAAATTTGAATGAATTAACTGGAAATTTAACTCATAATTTGTTTAAGTACACTCCGTTTTTCACTGTTAGTCATTTATATGTTTTCCTCTGATACCCGAATTTGAGAACCCTTAATTGCCCTCCCATCCCAGTTCACCTCTTTCACTTTTCTTCATGATCCGGCCTAGCTAACCCTTAATTGCTCCCTGGATCTGATTGGAAACCATTTCACCTTCAAGCCTTTGAGATCTATAGTAACTCATCTATCTTGCCCTCTAGACATTGTTTTTAAAACTTAATCTAGTCTTGTTTGTCTGACATTTGACCCCCATAGCCCAATGGTAAAAGACAACCCTTTTCATCTAAGTAAGTGATCCGACCACCCAAAATCCAAATCAAAACTCAAGCACAATCATAACTAGCCTAAAATTAATTAACTAAAACAAAGTTAAATCATAAAGAGAGAGCCCTCTCTAAGATTAGGAAGGCTAGGTCCTGATCTCCAAAAGTGGTTTGTGGTTACCTCTATCATTTCTTTTTCTGACAACTTCGAAGAAATTTTGGAGTGATAATATCATTGGTGACCATACTGGGGACTTCAATCCTCAGTCTCACAAAACTTTAAGGAAACCATAAATTCAATCTTAAGCCCCTTAAGGTCATTTTGAAAAGTTGTTTATGAAAAATTTCATAAAAAACAGTTTAAAAAAATTAGAATCTTGGCTCCTAAGAAGACTCACTATACCAAGGCCAATCTAGATCCAAACCCTGCTACTATAGTTGATGACCGAGATAGAATTCTAAGAAAACCAAAAAGGTAGAAACTCAAGCAAGTAGTAGCCAGTTAGTCAAAGAAAATTCACTCCTTGAGGATTTGTCAACTTTAGAGGAAATCCCTTTTGATTTGTCATTTGATCTCTCATTATTTAGAACTAAATCCGAGAATGCAATCCATGAAACAGTCTTAGACCTTGAGTTTGTTCAACTCATTGAACCAAAAGGGTTACCCATCCAGATTTAGATAAATTTGTCTTGGACGATTTTGACAAGTTAGAAGCTTTGACCTCTACATTGATAAGAAATATAGATGATGCTTACCTTCAACAATCTGTTGAACTAACTGCCCTTACTGCTGCTACCTCTGAAATTTTTGCACAATCTTCACTCACTATAAATACACCTTCATTTACCACTACCTCACTAATAGTATCCACCATAGTCCATTCCCCTAAACCAATTATTCATCAACCCTCCTCACCATCATCTAGTTCATCTCCATCAGTTTCAAGCCCTTCCTCAACTACCAGCACTTTACCCCCTATTCAAGCCAGAATCCAAGCCATGGTAGACTGATATGCACCTCTAGTTTTACCTACCCAACTCCATGCCATGCCCCAAGATTATCAAAGAAAAATCTTTTTGTTTAATGCTACTGGCCAATACACTGCCCAACAAAATGTGAGCAAAATGTATGACTTTCTTGAGTTGCATGAGATAGATGAATTAGATGTCCAAATGAGGTTGTTCTCCTAAACATTAACTGGGGATGTTAAGAAATGGTTCAAAGCTTTACCTGCTATCCATATTGTAGACTTAGCTGATTTTCATAGATTATTCCTTGATAGATGGGAGAGAAAGAAAAACTCACTGCAAATACTTTCTGAATATGATAACATTAGAAGAGCTCTTAATGAGTCAGTTCACGATTATTGTGTTAGGTTCAATAACATCTACAATGCAATCCCTGCTAATATTAAGCCTCCACCTGGCCTAACATTAATTAATTTCCCTGATGGTTTTGAAACTGACATGTCATACCAGTTAAGGGAAAGAAACCCTCAAACATTGGAACAAATGCAAAGCATTGCTGTTAGTGTAGAGGCCAACCTATTAGCCAAGAAAGCCAGAATGAGAAATGAAAAGCGAGTTGTAATTAAAGAGGAAACTTCCACTTCTGATGGAAAGATAGATAATTTAGAAAAGAGTGTAGAAATAATAATGGATAGATTAGAAAACATGGAAAGAAAAAATCAATGGGAGAATCAACAACCACCCCCAATAAGAAACCCCAACTTTAGGAAGAATCCTAATGCTGGAAAGAATGTTATACCAGATCAACAGATTAGGCCTCCCTTCTAGGATAACTATGCCAAGGGTTAACAGAGCCAAGAAGGAGAAGATGACACCCAAATAAACTTATTAGGATTAAACAATGAAAATTTTGTTTTTCTTACTCAAGAAGAACAAGAGTTATACATGCTGCAATAGTTGCAATTAGAATCTGGTGAGTCATTTGACTTTAAACAGAGTTATGAGTTAGCTATATATGAGGTTCACAAACAATATAA
The DNA here is from genome assembly GCA_000404065.3 of Pinus taeda. Taxonomy (NCBI): domain Eukaryota; kingdom Viridiplantae; phylum Streptophyta; class Pinopsida; order Pinales; family Pinaceae; genus Pinus; species Pinus taeda. The sequence goes on along the minus strand of APFE031047467.1, from coordinate 142,463 downwards.
CTTAAGAAGTAAACATAACAATGAAGCTCCCACAAAACGATCAATCCAGACCCACAATAAAAAGATAATAGAAGCTCCTGTCACTAAAATTTTACAAATCCTTCCTAAGGGAACACCAGAGATTTCTACCCCAAAAATTGTGGATATAACCTCCACTGAAACTCAAACTGAAATAGTTCACTCAAAACATTCCAGACAAGAGAGATCAGAACAAAACAGTTGAAACACAGATTGAATTGCCTAGTACTGAGAAACTGTTGGCATTATGATACATGTGTTGTCCTTGATGGAAACTTACTCAGATGAAAGATCACATTGCAGTAGGTCAACAACAAAGAATTACAGATCATACTCCAAATAATGAAGAAATAGAGGTATACGCAGGTTCACCTTGTCCAAGTTGCGTATACACGTAGGTTTACTGGACAAAAGGAGTGTATACGTACACATGCACTTTCACAGAAGGAAAAGCGTGTTTATCTTGGAAAACCAAAGTTTTTGGCCCAAGGTATTTCTTGGTCCAAGGTAATTGGTCCAAGGTATTTGGTCCAAGGTATTGGTCCTAAGTAGTTTTGGTCCATGGTATTGAGAAAGGCCTAAAACTATATAAGGAGGAGAAGATTATTAGGCCAAGTGTGCAAGTAATTTGAACATCTTATGAGGGGTTGGATCATATATGCAGGTTAATGAGCTTTTTATGGTTTGCATGATCTGATCTAAGGAGGCACCTATATGGCTGATGAAGGTTGATGAACCGGGATCATTAAGGCTTAAAATTATTCTCATTATGTGTTTTGATCTTGAACAGTCTAGATTTGAATACTGACGCGTGTTTTATTATGTAAATGTGATGATCTGGGTATGACTGAAGTCTGGAATAGTTGTGATATTTTAAGTTAGCATTTGCAGATCTCTACGCAAGTTCACTTTAGTAAAATAGTGTATGCATGCTGGTTAAGCATATCAAAGTAGCGTATACATCATAAATTGGAATTTGCAGATCTATACGTTGTTTCCTTTCGGTAATAGTGCGTATACATGATGGTTCAACATAGGGAAGTAGCATATACCCTATGAAGCATGATGTTTAGAGTTTCAGTAGTCTCTGTTTGCTATTGTAGAGTTCCGGGTTCTGTTCTGATGACTGTATTCTGGTAACAGTGTTCTGAATGATCAGATTGATTGCTTGTGATTTGCTTCAGTGATGATGGGTTGTCAGTGATTGATTGATTTAGCTGTGGTTGATTCAGAAAGTAATGATTGAGTTTCAGTGGTTGGTTGATACAAATGTATTTGATGCAGTTATAATTTTCTGAGTTTTGATGTTGTTAATGGGTCCAGTATGAAATTTGGATGAAACATGGCCTTCAGATTGTGGTGTTGTGTTCCAGGATTATCCAGTCTAAAAATTTATGAAACATGGTCCCTGGTGGAAGAGTGAAGTTTTCTATAGGTTGGAACCTATGTACTAGTAAACATATTGGCTAGTACAAGAGTTAGGAGGTTGTATTTCCCTTCCAGTAGTAGCTGGAGAATGAGAGAAGGTTGTAGCCTTCTGCAGGTGGGTGCCTACATACTGGTATGAGTCTGCACCAGTACAAGATTATAAACATATTTTATTCCTATTAAAAGAAGACAGAGATGACAATAGTAGGTGGTTTTTACCCACATTGGGTTTCCACCTTACAGCTTGGTGTTCATGTGGGTTATGTGTGATGCTTTATTCTGCTTTTACTACACTGTTTAATAAATCTCTGATATACTGGTTAAGGCTGAATACATGATAAATTGTCTAAATCAAAAGTTCTCTGCATATATGCTGGTTGCTTTAAGTACAGTCGCGTATACACGCTAGTTCACTTAGCTGAAGTAGCGTATATAAATCTGTTTGGGAAAGAAAATTATTGATCTGATAATACTGATTCACCCCCCCCCCTGAGTATTATTTCCAACAATTGGTATTAGAGTAGGCCCTTCAGTAGAAGCTTGATCGCTTGAGGGAGATCCATCATCATCAGTAATCAAGAAAGCGTGGGGTCCATCAGACCAACAATCTTTGATGGGAACAATTTTTTTATTGGAAAACAAGAACCGCAACCTATCTACAATCACTTGGAACAGATGTCTGGGAAATTGTGGAAGGAGGATATACATTTCCAACAACAATGCCTATAGATACGGCAGGTAAAAAGCAATATGAAACTAATGCGAGAGCTGTCAATACTTTATTAGGAAGTCTGTCACAATTAGAGTTTATCAAAGTCATGCAGCTCAAATCAGCCAAAGAAATATGGGACAAAATCGTTCTGAGCTACGAAGGAGACTCTCAGGTAAAACGTGCTAAACTTCAAACTCTCAGAATTCAGTATGAAACTCTTAAGATGCACAGTGATGAAAGTAT